>JANIJG010010875.1:0-25373 GCA_024611175.1 Megaceryle torquata | reverse complement strand
TGGCAGGAAAGCTGCAGCAGACACTGGCAGGAAAGCTGCAGCAGACACTGGCAGGAAAGCTGCAGCAGATGCACTGGAAGGAAAGCTGCAGCAGATGCACTGGAAGGAAAGCTGCAGCAGACACTGTCAGGAAAGCTGCAGCAGATGCACTGGAAGGAAAGCTGCAGCAGATGCACTGGAAGGAAAGCTGCAGCAGACACTGGCAGGAAGGCTGCAGCAGACACTGGCAGGAAGGCTGCAGCAGACACTGGCAGGCTGCAGACCGTGTCAGAGCCAAGTGCAAGGGTGCAGCAGCAGCACCAAGGAGGATCAACGGCGTAAACTACAAATTTGGATCATTCTGCCAGCCTGTGCAGGCATCATCATGGACCATGCTCAGGTCTCTTTGCTCTAAGGAAGAAGTTGCTTTGAATGAGTTGGGAAATCAGAGGAAGGTGCAGACCTGCAAAAATGAGACATCAGCTGCCAGGCCAAGGCTTTTTTACACAAAAGCAGGAGTGCTTTTACCTTCTTACACATCATTCAAAAGAATAAATTATGGAATTTGCAACTCATGCAGACCCTACTACAAGAATAACATACCAGCTTCTAAAAAGACACCCCTGTAGAAGCCTCTGTACTTCTAGTTACTAAAAGCACAATTCAGAAAAGCTCTTAATACACGATGAAGTTTGGACACACATCCAGAATACTCTGTTTTGCTGCCTTTGCATGAGACAGATTTTTCTTTGGGCACTGCTAATAACGAATGAATGAATGTGGCTGAAAATGTGATGTGAAAAGAAACACACAGTTCTGGCACCAAACTTCCACTGGCAAGACTGGCAGCTTTCCTCAGAGCCTGTCCCTGCTAGACATCTTCAGGTCTGCTCTACAAAAAGCACAACCATTCATTGCTCCATTGTTCTGGTCTCAGCTATCTAGTTTGAATTTTACAGCTTTCAGAGAGAAGCAGGATTAAAAATGCCAATTCCTCATCTATGCCAAAACCTTACTTTAAAAAAATAATTTAAAACTCCTTTCCTATTCAGTAAATATTACATTATATTCCTGTGATTCAGTTCACAAAAAGAGGAAATTCTAAGCTGTTCACAGCTGGTAAAGCCCAAACTGAAGCTTCAATCATTGAAATGGGGCAGATCTCACAGCTCCATAGGCTTCCAACCAACCATCACTTAGGATTTCTCATTTGTCTGCTCCTTTTTACATGGTAGTTTAGGAGGATTTCAGCTTTCTTGACATGAAGTTAGGATTTTCCCCAATTTTAGACAGTGTTAGCAGAATTCTTAGTGCTTGTAAAACTCATTTGCCTGTGCTGTGTTCTGACATATTAAACCAAGTAATTTTCTTACTAATTTTGAAGCCACCTAGGTAAAGTCATTAAAGCTTTCTGAAAGTATCTAAAGAACATCCCACATACCTTTTCCTCTCAGGTGGTTTCATCTCTGCCTCAACTTGTTAGTACCATCCTTTAGATAAAAAAAGGATGGTAGAGGTGTTGTCCAGAGAAGGTTAAGGCAGGTCATGGCAGGAGAGTCCCATGTACGTCATTTCCAGGCTGGCAGGACAGTGCGTGCCTGATCTTTGTACAGACCCAAACTACTGCTCATCATGTAAACACTAAAAATAAAACTGAATTAAAAGTTTGATCCAGCAACGTGAAATGAGAAGTATTTATGGCAGATGACGAAGGTAGAGGAGGCATTATAAAAAGGGTATTAAATGAGGATTCCCTTATATAAGCTGTGTGTGGATCATCATAATATGATCTGAAGAGGAGTTTAAGCGGGTGTAACCAAATAATGTGAACAGCTACAGCTGCACCCTTCCTAATGTATCAGGTCTTAGCAGAACAAAGATGAGCCACACAATGTCCTCCTTGCCCTGAGGCTCTTCTTTGGACTGACATTCTTCTTACGCAGTGGTCTGAAGTGCTTGCCCCAACAGCAAAATAGGAAAAACAAACCAAAAACACAATAAAAAGTCCTGTAAAAATGCAGTGTAAGCATCCTCCCACTTACCACTCTTTTTCCAGTATCTTGGGAGGAGTAACCAGTATGGGTGAAAGAAGACAATTCATTATACACACAGTTTACAAACCCCAAAACAGAGCACTTAGATTTTTTTCCTTTGTGGGAAAGACCAGATGGAGGGAGAAAAACCAATACTCAATTTGAGATGGGTTGTCTCAATGCTGTCAGGTGAAAGGAAAGGATATGTATAAACAGAAAATATGTAAAACAGGGAACATTTAATGTATTTTCTTTGTCCTCTATAAGCAAAATAGTTTTATGAATTGAGTTAATAAGTGTCAGGTGTTTGGCTTCATGACTGAACTCCAACTGATTAATTAATAACTCACCCAATGCAGTCTAGATGAACTCAGTGTCAATTCTGAGACTGTACAAAGGCACAGTAAAGACAAAGCAGTATATATATAAAACTACTATATAGAAAGAAGAATCGTGTTGTAAGAAATATTCACATGATCTCCTATAGAACAAATTTAAAGATGCAGTCTTAGAGAATTAGGTACAAGGTCTGGATAGGGTTGAAGTCCTAGCTGTTTGTTATCTTTCAACTTCTGTATTATAATTCTAGCAAATTCCTCTCCTTGACTATCTGAGGTATCGAGTAGTTGTCGTACTTTTGATGTCCTCGTAGGTTTGGTGCTTATAAGTTCATAGTCCTCTTTCATGAGTAAAAATCTTGATAGAAGAGCATCCAGTGACTGATTCAAACATGCTTCAGTCATCTGATCAATAATTTCTTCTCTTTTACTTTGGATCCATTGATGAGCTACATTCTGTTGTATGGTTTCCAGAACAAAAGCTGGGATTGGAGAGGATTAAAGAAAAAATAAATTAGTATTGTATCTGTCTGTCAATACATAGTGCCACAGAACAAAGAACAAGCTGAGAAAGAGCTGTTTAAAACTTGGTTTTAGTCAGAAATATAGTAGACCATTAAACATGCTTTTAGCATATCAGTATTGTATTCTCCATTTAAAATGTTCCAATTTGCCAGATTTGGTGGGTAGAGCATTTATTCAATCACAGAATAGGTCAGGCTGGAAGGGACTCTCAAGGAAGTCACATCTGATCTAATGGCCTGTTCAAAGCTGGGCCAACTTCAAGGCTAACTCGGGCTGCTCAGGGCTTTGTCCAGCTCAATTTTGAGCCTTTCCAAGTGATGGGACTTCCACAGCCTCTGCGGGCAATCTGTTCCAGAGTTCAACCTGACCTGGTTCTAAAAGAGAGAGGTGGTAAATTCACTTTGCAGTGGGATTTTTATTGAAGTTTACTTAAAACATCCCTGTAGTTTCCTGTGTATTTTCCTCATACTGGGGCTTTGCTCAGTGAAGAGATGCAGATTCTCCTGTTTCCAGAAGAAGGGTGATGCAGCAGATCTTTATAAGGTTTCATGTTACCGTGTGGCCCATTTTTCTTTCTTTTTGGAAGCACACTTTTAACAGTTCTATGATTAATATGAATATCATGCAGTGGGCTCCCAGTTAACAAAGAAGGTGAGCTGCTGACAGAGCTGCTCCTTCCCTTTGCCCTGCCATTACTAAAAGGGAGATTGATAAACCTAAGAAGTGAAGAGAAGTGATAGGCAATGAGTTAAGATCCAGCTAACTTTTATTCCTGGACTGCAGCGCTGCTACAGCAGTAGTAGGAAGGAGAAATAACATGAATTGGATAAAGCAGATGCAAGGCAGCAGGAATAAAGTTTGCTTAAAAGGAGAGGAAAAAAATCAAGAAGCTACAGGTACCTATACTAGGTCACATTTGATAATGGTTTTAATGATTTTGTACTATAAAGCTACAAGGGCAAAATTACTTGCATTCTTAATTTGTACAATGCTTTGTTTTCATTATACAGATGAACAACAGTTTCCATTTCATACACACATATATTTGATAGTAGGACACTCATTGTAAGCCTTGGAATTAAATCAGTGTTTGCTGTACCTGAAGGGACTGGTGATGACCGCAGCATGCATGACGCAGAATTTGAGTCATCTGAAATATTCTTCTCAGATGAGGGAAAATAACTGTAGGGATGCACAAGAAGTTTGGCGCTCTGAGCTACAGAGATATTTTCATCTGTGCTCTGGCTGCTGAGAGAGTACAGATCTCCAGAATTTCCATCTTAAAAAGGGAGAAAAAAAAAAAAAAAAGCAAGGTGTATTACTACTTTGTTCAGATAAAATACAGCCAGTGGGGACTTTGGGGAGTAATTCCATTAAAGAAGTCAGAACAATCTATATTCGCTTAAATACATTATTCCTTACACTCAGGTTCCAAGTGCTTTACGTCCATTATCTTTTACCAGGGCTTGACCATGGATTTGGGGGTCTTATTTTAACAGAATATTGAAAGCATAAATCCAGTAGATAGGAACTTTAAGAAAAGCTTTGTTTGACAGAAACTTTTTGTAGGAACTGGAGGAACAAGAGAACTCTTTCAAGTGTTTGCAGAGGTAGCTAGGAGTCAGCATGAAAGCTGACTAATTTATTTCGATGATGCCTGGCAGAGTTCTCAGAGGTGGAAAGATTGAAAGAAAGATTCAGGAGGAGGGAAAGAGGATGCAGAACAATCAGGGCATTTTGTGGGAAGCCAGTGGAAGCTTTTGGTAGTCCACCAAAACAGCATGTGACTTCAAGAACTCTTCATGTAAACATTTGCAAAGAAAGGGGAAAAAGGGGGCGTTTATCAGGTGGAAAGCTTAGTTAGTGTGCCTCTCAGAGGAGAGATGACAAATAGCTGTTGAGAACTCAGTTACAGGCCATATGCCTAATTCTTTATACAGTTTTCATTACAGACTTTCACAGTGTTACTTCATAAATAGCTTCAGAAATGTGAACTAAGAATCAGAGATGCAGGTCTTAAGAATTCAGGCGAACATCTAAACACATAGTAAGAACAGGCAGCCTCCCAGACAGCTCAGGATTTATAGATACGAAGCTGATGGGGGTATTTGAAGGTGTATTCCTAGATCAGAGTGCTGGCCTGTGGAAGAATATGGCCATAAGTACAAGGAGCAGAAATAGGAAAATGTGAAAGAAATGACACTGGTGGACTAGAACTCAGAGTAACTAGCTTTACATTTCATTAAAGAGGGAGAAAGAAAGCTGGGCAGAGCTATAGTGTGAGCAGCAGATGTTATCTACTGCATGAATGAGAAGGGATTAGGAGACAACTGGTGTGAGTGAAAGATCATTTTAGAAAAGGATTTTCAACAGATCTGCTGGGATAGATTGTTACAGACCTCTAGGCACACACAGATCTTTGATAGTATTAGAGACAACACTACTGGGATTGTACTAGTATGGGACAATGAACTTCACCATAGCATAAAAACAAAGGAGAAACATGCTAATGAAATTTGCAGGTATTATTCAGAAAGAACAGGTTGATTCAAGTTACTCAGAAATAACCTGAGATCTAGACCTTCTGCTTCAAGCTGAGGCTAATTATCTGGAACTGAGCTAAGGGAAAAAAAGAAAACAAAAAAACCAAAAAAACCCAACCAAACTCTAGGCAGATTATTCAGTAATGAAGGACTTTGTGAGAAAGGAAAAATAAAATTCTAAGGTATATGTCCTGGGTTCAGCCTGGATAGGGTTAATTTTCACTAGGAGCAGGCAGGGGGCCACAGCCAGGATAGACAAGGGAACCAGCCGATGGGATATTCAAGATCACACTGATGTTATGCCTGCTATATAAGGGGGGAGGGAGGGCAGGCCAGGCAAAGCATGGGCTCTGCATGGGCCCTGCAATCGAGGCAGCTTTATTTGTCCTATAATACTCACTATCTATATTGTTTCATTACTGTTATTGCTATTATTGCTGTTACTTCTCCTTTTGCATTGTTTTATTAATTTCTCCTTATCTCAACCCACAGGGTTTTGCCTTTTATTTCTTCCCTATTCTCCTTCCCATCCCACTGGGGCAGGGGGGTGAATGGCCATGCGGTGCTCAGCTCCCAGCTGGCTCTAAACCACAACAGTGTGTTAAGTAAGGTTCTTATTTTGGGAAGAAAACACTGGTTGCCCTTCTTTTTTAGTACTAAGTACAGATGTCTGGTAGTCTTAGCTCAAGGATTTTGATGAAAAATGCTCAAGGAGGACCAGTAGGATACTAGGAGAATGAAGAAGCTTTACTGCAAAAAGTGTATCCTGCTCATCTAGCAAAACCAAATATATTAAAGGATTACTCTATTAGGAATAAAAAGGGTAAAGAGGGAAGAGAGCTATTTAAGCTTAAATCAATGCCATGAACAAGTGTGTGTGCAAGCTGGCTAGGGAAGAAAAATCAAAGCCAATCAAAGTTAGAAGACAGTTCCTAACTCTGAAGGAGCAAGTTGCTGAAAATTGTATTGGTGTCAAAACTAACTCAGCTAAAATCTATAGCCATTAACTTCTGCCTTGGTGGCCAAACTCATCTTTTGCCAAACAGCTACCTGGGAGCAGATTTTCACCTGAAACAATTCAGGGAAGTTAGACAAAGTAAAAAGAATGTCAGTCCTGCTTTCCATTATAGAACCACCCGACACAGACACTGGCAAATTAATACCAAACACTTCTGCTGCAGTGTGGTTTTGTAGACACTATTTTCACAGGCTTTACAGTATCTATACTTACATGCAACAAAATCTAAGGAGCAACTCTGTAAAGGAGCATAAACTGACCCGTCAGATTAAATAGTACCACCACAATCTCACTGATACCATATCTTCTTCCACAAGAAGATATGACAATTTTTAACAGGAGCCAGTAGCAAGAAGGGCTGACATTTATCACTGTTTCTATCTGATTACACCTACAGCCCATACTCTCATCCAATCTAATACTCCTTTTCAAAATTCATCACAACATTCTTATTAAGCTTGGTAGACACAAGTTATTCTTCATCTTTGAGATTTTTATGGTATGTGTACAGATAAATGCTTGGGTACAGGTAGAACCAAATTACATTACCTTTGCTTTCTGCCATTCTCCCCTGTAACTGACATTCTTTAAGCCTCCTGTAGTTTACTTCCCCTGGAATTCCTGCTGTATTTTATATCTTTCTAGTACACCGAGCACAAGCCCAGAATGGTGGATGTGTTCAGACAGGAGCCAGAAAAGAAACTGCCCGTGCCCTTTTACCTCTACCAGAATATTGCCAGTTTTACAGCACCTCAGCACACTTCGATGCCCTACTTTAGAGCAGTGAAGTCAATAACCTTGTCTGCTTTCACACGATGTTTCACACACTACTGCACCTGGGACTCAACACATTTTGGGGTTTATGATGTCGACAAAACCTCAAAATTGAGTTTTATCTTGGAATTTTGCCAAATTATTATTTTTTTTTCAGAAAAGGTGACAGCTACAGAAGGGCTCTGCAGATACTTTTGCAAGGCAACCTACTTATTAAAGCCATTTTATTTATTGAATTTAAAATGATTGAGAGGTTGGGCTGCATTAGAATCTTTCTGTTTACTCAGCTTTTGGAGTGCTTTAAAATGTTAACGTTTAGTCTTTTTATCTTCAGAAGTAGTTCACAAATGATTAACCAGACTGCCAAGAGTGTGAAGGGACAAGTAAGTGCTATCTCTGCATTCATGGCTCTGAACAGGAAAACTGAAGCTGTGAGCTGTGGGGATTTCTCAGGTGACAGGAACTGAAAATTTGAGCTAAATTCTCTATTTTTTTACCCAAATTTTCTAGTTTTTTACCCAAATTCTCTAGTTTTTTACCCTGTTTTCAAAACACATCACTTTTCTGTCTGTACAGTTGGGGATCCAACTATCTACTATGCAAATGCAATGTTCCATCAAGAGTGTGATGGCAACTTAATTCATATGAAGTCATTAGTATTTCTACCTGATGAGAGGATATTGGACTTGGGAACAGACTTGAGTCTTGATATATCTGGAGAGATGCTCCGAAGGGGAAGTGCATCATCGCATTGTATGGAGCCAGAATAAGTCTCCTGAAATGATTCCAGTCGTATAATGAAAAAACACATTATAGAAATATAAATTTGCAATGATTTACAGGGTACTTTCTCATCATTTTATTTTCCCTACTATCTAAATGCTCAATAGACAGCACAATTATAATACAGTAAATCAGAAGAAATCTACTTAATCCTAATACTTGTGTTTTTCCCAAAGCTGACAGCAGTTTTGTACAGAAGTTTTATTGCTAGTAAGAATTAAAACGAGCAGCATTAAGAATTGAAATGTAAAATCCAATCTGTATGATCCTAAATAAGGAAACTCTGTAGAGGTGTAAGGGAGCAGAAGACAGTTCCTTATGAACTGTGTGCTACATTCCTCCTTGAGGGACTTGTTTTCTCACACTTAGAGGATACACCAAACATGCCCTTCTTATCTTTCCTTACTCCCCTTTTACTATCTTCACCTATATAGTTATGCATTTCTTACTCCCCAGCTCAACTAATATATTTTACACCTTTCCTGACTGCATAGGAAAGTAAACTGCAGAACAATTCCCCCTTACTAAGTTAACCTCCCTTTAAAGCTCTCAAGATCTTTACTGATGCCGACATACCAAATGCAGTATGTAAAATATTTACCTCTTGGGGATTCAGAGGTATATTCAGAGATATCTGCTCCACATCTGCCTTCTTTCCACTCTTGGTAAAACACCGCGATTCATACAGTGACTGGAAGAGATGTATTTACCTGGATTAAATTTCTGCTATAAAACAAGATGACAGCACAAACACGTGCTTCAGACAGATACAAGTTTAGAGAAGTGACAGAGGAGATTCACATTTCTTTTAGCAAGTGAAAGCTACCAATTTATTTCACCATCTCATGACTGTAACAAAACCCACTTACCTTTGACCTCTTTAACAGAATCACTGCTTCCAGCATAGCTATTTCTTCAAATGTTCTCAGGACTGGCTCAAGATCTATTAAACATTCTAAACAAAGAAAGAATACTTTGTTGAAGGATTTAGGGTGGAAATTAAGTTTTCATTTTGCTAAAGCTACTTCCTTACATTTACAAAAGTAACTTGTCTGTTGATATACATAGAATCATAGAATCATTAGGGTTGGAAAGGACCTCTAGGATCATCGAGTCCAGCCTTCATCCTAACATCTCCCTATCCATTAGACCAGAGCCTCAAGTGCTACATCTGCTCATTTTTTAAACCCCTCCAGGGATGATGACTCCATCACCTCCCTGGGCAGCCTCTTCCAGTGCCCAGCCACTCTCTCAGTGAAGAATTTCTTCCTAATATCCAATCTAAACCTCCCCTGGTGCAACTTGAGGCCATTTTCTCTTGTTTTATCATTAGTAATTTGGGAGAAGAGCCCAACACCAGCCTCGCTGCAACCTCCCTTCAGGTAGTTGTAGAGAGCAATAAGGTCTCCTCTCAGTCTCCTCTTCTCCAGACTAAACAACCCCAGGTCCCTCAGCCTCTCCTCATAAGGCAAACTACTTATACATCAAACTACTTGTTCTGCTAAACAGAAGTTTCTTGCTTTCATCTCTTACAAATGCAACAGTTTCACCCCACCAAAGCAAACCCCGCCCTGATCTGACCACCTCAGCAATGGGATCCAGGACTGTGCCCAACTGCAAGTCTTACATTCCTGGAACAGGCAGACTGGTAGGTTAGCTGTAGTTCAGGACAGCACCCCCACCACAGCAAAGTCCAGAACAGATGCTTTACGGCAGGACCAGAGATGATGGTGATAGTCAAGGCACTGACCAATCACATCCGGTGAATCCAAATGACAGTGTCCTCAGGCTTAGAGAAGCTAAAAACATCTGCTCACATAGAGGGACACACAATAATCCAAGAAGCAAGTGACAACCTGTGCTATGCTCCCTTGCTGAAAAGTTTACAGAACTAACTGTTGCAAACAGTGAGATGACTGTGTTACCAAAATCTCTCTTTGAAACTGTGGTCAAGTACAACAAAACCTCGGGAAAGGATCACAGTGTATCATAATTCTACCTCATTTTTATGGACTCCAACCATTTATCATGCTAACAATCTGTCACACTGCATCCTAATTTATATATATATATTTATTTTTTTTTTCCTGTAATTTTACCACGGTTCTCCCATACGAACTTTTCTCTTTTTTTCCACTAGCAGCTTCAAGACATACATTCAATACTGGGATTCTTATTTTCTTGTATCAGCTAAAAAGAGAGTTTTACAGGTTTGGCAGTCTATTTTCCACACTAAAATACTAACAGTGTTAATTTTTGTTGATTATAAATTGTAGTTACACGTTCCAAGTTCATGCAGAGATGTGGTGATAAGTAGTCTTCATCCCTTCTTTATAAGGGGAAGGGACAGGTTAACTGAGCTTTTTTTTATTTAAAGTTTAAGAAAAAGGGGGTTTGGGTGTTTTAGTTTTTCCCCTCCCTGTGCTAAAATTTTCAAACCAGTAACTTTTACTTCCCTTAATTTTGCAACAGTTTTGCAACTTCCTCTTTCTTTTTGTGATAGTAAAGTAGGGGGAAAAGCAATACATGTTTTCTTCAAAGGCTGTCTTACTACAGACACACCACCAATAACAGAAACCAAGTTAGCTCACACTTGAGTACATATCCCTGGTAATTATCCCTTCAGTGTCACCATAGACTTTGATTGCTATTTTGTTTTGTTTAACTGACACAGGAAAACAAGACTACATAAAGAAATATCATGATGCATCTATTCTTTATGCTTTTAAAAAATATACATAGTAAATAAATATATTTCCTTGCTTGGAAAAAAAAAGATAAAATCGTAGAATCATTCAGGTTGGAAAAGAACTTCAGGATCATTTGAGTCCAACTGTTAACCCAGCACTGCCAAGTTCACCACTAAACCACCTCCCTAAGTGTCATATCTGGCACAACTTGAGGCCAGCTTGTGAGAACAGACTGACCACACTTCACTACAACCTCCTTTCATGGAGTTGTAGAGAGCAAGAAAGTCTCCCCTGAGCCTCCTCTTCTCCAGGCTAAACAACTCCAGTTCACTCAGCTGCTCCTCATAAGACTTGTTCTCTGGACCCTGCCCCAGCTTCCTTGCCCTTCTTTGGAGACACTGCAGCATCTCAATGTCCTTGGAGTGAGGGGCCCAAAACTCAACCCAGTATTTCAGGTGAAGCTTCACCAGTGCTGAGCACAGGGGAGAATCACTCCCCTAGTCCTGCTGGCCACACTAGTCCTGATCCAGGCCAGGATGCTGTTGGCCTTCTTGGCCACCTGGGCACACTGCTGGCTCACGTTCAGTCGGCTGTCAACCACCACCCTTTTCCATCAGGCAGCTTTCCAGACACAGTTTACAATCGTATAAACCAGACTCATGCCAAAATAACCTGACTTTTCTAAATGTTCTCAATGCAAAACCAAGAATGTCTCAAAAAAACATCATGTAATTAATTTGGGACTGTAAACTGAACAAGAAGATGCTGTAAGTGTTTGGTTGTGTCCCCATCTTGTCCTGGGACAAACATGCAAAAAACAAAAAAAAAAGTTGGGAATGTTTCTTTCTAAGCCATCTGTACAGCAACTAATGCTTTCCAGATCAAAGGAAGTATGCTTATAAATGTTTCCAAAATAAGAAACAAACCTCTGCTACCCAAAGCTACAAATGAAGCATTAAGAACCTCTGTCCTCATACATTACAAAAACAAACCTAAAGAAGCCCTAAAAACAAAACCAAAATCCACCAGAACCAACTAAAAACCCAAGTATTTCAGGTTTGAGTCATTGCAACCTCAAGCTAACCAGTGAGAATCTTAAATTATAGAAGTGTTTAAGGTACAGTTCTTTCTACTGTTCTACATTTGAATACTTTCAGTAACTCTCTTATTCTACATTTTTGACTCTCCAAGGTGATTCAGCTTTCCCTACAAAATTAGGACAAAAAAGGTTTTTAAAAGGGTAAGGAGGAAGTGTTTAAAGCACAATTAAATGAAACAAGCACAGTGAGGCAAATGCAGGAACACTGCTACACTGCTTCACCACACTGGCATATGTGACCACAGCAACACTCACAAGAGCAGATTTCAGAAGGTGAAAACAGGTAACCCACTTTCTGCCAATTCTGATGGAATTACCTTTACATAATGGCCAATCAAGAACTAAAAGTCACCACAAAATTAAGCATGTTAAGGAGAAACTATTCCAGGGGATAAATTTGTACTCAACATACACCAAGTATGTCAGTTAAGTGTAACAAAGGGGTTTGCAAAAATCAGAACAAACCTTTCCCACTTCACACTATGCCACTCTGATCTCTACAAGCTCACGCTTCAGTTCTATTCTCTAAGTTCTGCAATCCACTGTAAAAAAGGCTGAAAGCATCTGTATTTGGCCTCCTGGACAAAAAGCTGAACAAAGGAAAGATGGAAGGTGTGGGTTCAGCCAGTTCCTGCTCCATCTCGGAAGTGGAACAATAAAGTCTCAGCGAAAAAGATTTATACTGAGATGCAAACACAAGGTGAAGTCACTAGAGCTTATCTGTTGTGCAATGGTTTCTTGATGAGTTTGCCAGCTTGCTCAGAAATCCCACAGATTCTATATTCTACACTTCACTTCCCACACTTCTTTAAGAAAAAAAGTTCTCCTCAACAATAATCAAAAAACCCCAAGTGGAAGTAGTTAAACAAAACATGCTGCTTTTGTACAGGTAAATTACAGATGGAAAATGCAAAAGACTCCACCTAACAACTTGGGTTTATTACACACGTGTAGTTCCATTCATAGAAGTCTGTTTACAGCCAGGGTGAAGCAGACAAGCACCTTCCCATATACAAGACTGAGCACATACACCTCTATGACATCTTCACCCCTTTCCTTCTGCAACTATAACCTTGCTCCATAAGTACCACGTTCAACAGAAATCTGGCAATTTAAAACCCTTTTGTCACTATGTAAGGTAAACTCACTTAAGAACGATGGTCTTTCATCTGGGTTTTGTGCCCATCCACTTCCTATCAATCTTACGACGAGCGCTCGATGAGGAATGTCCATTGATAAACTCTCTTCACTTAAGTCTAGTCGCTGTCCTTGTGACACACTATACATTATCTGCAAGGGGTTTATAACTTCTGTCAAAATAGACATCGTGCAGTCATTAGAAATATATGCAATATAAATTAGCTCACTATAGAAGGAATAATTTAGTTGGCAGACATATTATTTATGGTTCATCAAAAGAAAGTTATGTGGGGTTTTTTTGAAATCAAAAAAATTTAAAATGTATTATTAATTTATCAAACAACACTGTCATTAAAAAAAACACAGAAAGAAAGTCTAATTTGAAAAGAAAGTTTCTCCAACAAAAAGAAAAAAAGTAACTCCAACAAGCTTACAAGTTGAATCATTAGAAAGGAAACCCTGCAATGAAGTGCCCAGGTACACAGGTCTCAGGTTTAGCCTTTACATTAAGCTGGAAAAATAAAGACACGGCCTTACCTTCAAATGGCTGTTTCCTTGACATCACTTCCCACATAATAATTGCATAACTGTTTAAAGTAGAAAAAGTATAGAACATGTTCTTTTAGATTAACACTCGGTGTGCTCAGCTTTACATTTTATTACAAACATTGAGCTAAAACGATCCCGCATGCGCACACGGGACTGCCCACAGCTCACTGCAATGATGACCTGAATATATGATGAAAACTAGCAGCAATTCCAACTGGTGACTTCAACTAGCACTAGTTAATAACACTAAGCACAGAAGATGCACATGGCTTATGTTACCACTCCGCGGTAGCTCTACTCTCCTAATGCATTGTGAATTACATGCGCACAGTTTAAATTCCAGAATGCAAATCAAAGCAAGCCCCACGGTGCCAGCTGCTCTGTCCTAACTGCAATACTCTGGCATCTCCCCAGTCGGGACTGGCACTTTGATGGTCCCATGGACAGCAGGGTACTAACTGGGGGGATGGCTTTTCCCCACACCTCTATCCCAGCACAAAAAGCAGGTACCATACGGACTTGCACCCAGAAGCGCGCTCCAGTTTCCAGCCCAGACATACATACTTTCAACATATGCAATCTTCTCTACATGGAGACATGTCACTTACACACAGCATTTAATTTACAAAAGAGACTCTCGAGAAGAGCACCCTGAACTATTGCTAGGAGACCAACCACACATCTGCTTACTCAAACTGGTGGAAGTTTTTTCCACTCACATCAACATGAATGGGAAGTAGTTCAGTGAACACAAACCTGGTCCACCTTTAGTAGACTAGTTACTCTCTTCAATCATCAGGATATATGACAAACAGGTAACTTTAAACAACTTTGTAATTTAAATAAGAATTAATGTTTGCATTTAAATGAGGCATTGACTTAATTTTTATAAAAGAATGTAGTTAAAGCAAAAAAAAAAGAAAAAGGAAGAAGGAGAAAAAGAAGAAAAACAGAGAAAAAGAGAAAAAGCAAAAGCAAACAGAAAGCAAAAGAAAAATAAAAAAGAAAATTAAAGTGAAAAAAAAAAGAAAAACGAAAAAACCTAACCCCAAACCAAATAATAACAACAAAAAATAGAACACCCCCAAATCTGTCTTTCCTATTTAAAACCAGGAATTCAGTGTGAGATAAAAATCTAGTAATTCTAAAGCTAAATTATTTCACTGCTGAAGAAACCAATTTCCAATGTCAAACATATCCTTGTAAACTTACTTCTACTCTTGTATTTTTTCAGTAAATCAATTTAAAAACAGACTGAAAAAATTTTAAAACATTATTTCAAAAACACTGAAGTCCAATTCCACTGAATCAATAAAAAGGAAACTACGCAAAGAATGTTTTTTTGCTAAAGAATTACACTTACCAGAATAAATGTGTGCTCAGCTACTCAAATAGCTGTACACAAAGAGTATTTTCTTACATCACTAAGAAGTACCAAATTTTGCATAAAGGTTACATTTAACTGCCTCTGAGCATTGGAGCACCTAACAGCTACCAATTAAGAAGAAGGAGAAAAAAAAAAAAGACTGAAATAACTGACATTTAAAATCAATCATTTACAATTATCTTTCTTTACTTATTCCATTCACATTTTCACTTCAAGTGATGTTAACAATTATTCAATTAGCTTTCAGTGAGAGCTGCCCTCCCTGTTGGAAAGGCTGTTTTTGATGCATTCCCAAGAAATCCACGCAAGCTGATTTTTTTTGGCATGGCAAATTATTCCTTTTGTCAGACTTAATGCCGCTTGAGTATTGGTTAAACTGTTTCTTTAAGAAAGGTCCTTCTCACAAATTTGCTTCAGTATCTCCACAGCATTCAGCTTCATCTCTCTGCTGTGGTCAAGTAATCAGACATCTAACCTTTCATTCAGTTTGAAATCTCTACAGTGAAAAGATGATGTTCTGAATTCTACAACACTGCAACACGCCACTTCCCACTGAGTCCTCTTTACACTATTCATGTTTTCCTTTCTTATTTCTGCCTCATAGCATCTCCTTCTGATCCTGCCCACAGATCTTCCAGTGGGACCTTTTTGGTGGTCATCTCCATCACGGTCTCTCTACCTTCACGTCTTCCTGCTTTGAACTGCCATCCCTATTTACAATGTTGACTCAGTTTCTTTTATCTCAAGTAATCTCTTTCTAATCTATCAGTTTTTGAAGATCTTCTACTAATCTTTTCTCTCCTACTTTCTCCCATTTGGAGAAATTCCCATTCTCCCATTCCTCTGCACATTTGTTTTTCTTAACAAGCATTTGTCTTCCTCTTCTCCACTTACTCATTAAGCCACAGCTCACACTCAAAACTTCTAAAATCAGAATCCAGAGGAGAGAACGTCACACTGCTACTTCTTTCCCCATAATGTAACATTATTCCTTTTCACAGTCTTCATAGTCCAGATTTTCTCATCAAAGGGTGAGGAAAGCAGGTTTGTGACCATCTCTATTCTTTGGATAGGAATGTCAAGGACCTTCAATTTAAGGGTAAGGGACAATTAGAAATAGCAATCTCCCTGAAAGACAGTAGAACCATCTGAGACTGATTCACCTCTCCCCAAAGTACAACCCTGTCGAAGACAGCTGAAGGTAAAGCTGGTAGAGTGCAACAGAGAGACAGACTCTGTCACAGTGATACGCCTCTTCATGCCTCCTCAATCTCCATTTACACAGGACAACTCCCTCCACCATCCTTCAAGTAATCTTTGAGCTCCCCAAGCCTTTTCAGATTAGCTAATTGTAACTGTAATATCCTAAGAGCAGTTGCCATGGTGCCCACCACTCTACTTTCTATTCTACTCCTTTTAGTACTCAGAACTGACACAAATCTACCTGAACTTTCATGAAGTCATTCCCTAAGGAGATCTCTCTAAATACTTCCTCCAACCTCTCTACCGTGTTTTTCCTAACCCCTTGCCAAAACTATGTTTTCTTCTTTCCCTCGAGTACATTCTCCAAATGATGTTAATTGATGTGCACAAAGAACAAGGGTGTGTATTAAGATAATGG
Organism: Megaceryle torquata; assembly: GCA_024611175.1. Taxonomy (NCBI): domain Eukaryota; kingdom Metazoa; phylum Chordata; class Aves; order Coraciiformes; family Cerylidae; genus Megaceryle; species Megaceryle torquata. Next base: position 8,894 of record JANIJG010010875.1, on the reverse strand, counting down.
TGTGAACAGGCTTTCCCCTCCCCACTTTGTCTCTGTGTCTACTTTGCCTCATTTCTAGAGACCAGACTCTGTCTGCTTTTGTAGTTTTAGCTTAATCTCTGGAGTATTACACTTCTCACAGTGTTCCCAAAAGGAACTGTTGATCGAATCCAGCTACTACTCAATTCTATTTTCACCTGATTAATTTTCCTTATACACTTAGGACACTTCCGAAAATAACAAAACCACCGAAAATAAGTTAAAGTCTAAATTCAGTAAATCAAACCTGAATTCAGATTGCAATGAGAACAACATGAGTTACCTGTAGATATCATGTTTTACACTTGCACGGGTTTTCTGACTGGGATTGTAATCTTCAGGTGGCATGTAGATAATTGTCCCTCCTTCTGGCAAAGAGGTTTCACTCCGTGATTGCGACATGGATATGACACGCCATTTTGACATGCCAAAATCTGCAATCTGGAAAGGACAAATCAGTTGTTCTCAGAAGAAAAAAAATGGATTTATCTGCTGACTGCTGTTAGAAATTCCTAATATGCCCAAAAGAACGGGTCACTTGATGTCTTTAACCTGACACACAAAAAGTATGTGGTTGTCCTAGCGACAGGAAACACCAGCTCCAGTTCAGAAACCATTCCCAGGTCATGACTCATGCTATCCCTATGGCATTGCCCTATCCTGCTCTTCTTGTAAGGAAGGAGTCACCTACTATATGGTTGAGGAATCTGCAATGGAATTCTGTCCTGTATGAAGAAAATCACTTTCATTGAAAAAAAAAAAAGCAAACACCAAAAAACATTGAGTACTTGTAGCTCACTGGTTGTGAAGCAAGGACAAATTTAGTATAAATCATAATAATTCTATGTAACTTCCCTTGCAGATATCCTGACAGCTGCTCTACAGAAAAATTTTAAGGCACTTCACCTCACCCCCAAAACCATGAAATACTAACCTTGAATTAATGAAATCCTGTGCTGCAAAAAGCTCCTGAACATTTTGTTTACTGTGCGCTATGGAAGCTTGTCCCTTCCTAGAGTTTACAGTACGTCTACATAAAGAATTAATTGACTTCAGTTTATATTACCAGACATCCACAAGCCAGGGAGCAAGATGTCAGATGAGCTTATGGGTAGGGAGTCAAACAGCCAGCAGAATAATCTTGCTGCCTGAGCTGCAGAGTGTCTGGCATACAAGGCAGAAAGACAAGCAGCCAGCTACAAACTCTGCACTTGTCCAACATTTTCCTAAGAGCAGAATCATTTTCAACTAAGATGCTTGTATGAGCACTGTGGCAACTAAGATAACAGACATAAGCTTTCTGGAGAAGTGTATAGTCAAAATACACAGTGAAAAATAACCTTTTTTTCCTCCACAACTTACTCTTATCAAGCCTTCCTCACTAACTGGTCACATTGTCTTGCTCATTCAGTACATCTGGGATGGCCGAAGCACTCTATGAGTGGTGTTGCTTTTACACACATGCAGTACTTCTACCTGGCATGCACAATAACCTTCCTTGCATCTCCTGACAGCTGCCCTAATTTATTTTGCCTCACCCCCAAAAACCACTTAAAAACTTTAAGGACAGTCTTCCAGGAATTCCTTACAGAAGGCAGAGCAGGGATGCAAGAGTTATCCTCTTCCCTTCAATTGCTCCAGCAAAGCAACCGTTTAGACGTGGTCAGGCAGAGCACCAGACCAAACCAATGCTGTTTAGGGATTAAAAAAAAAGAGTGGATAAAAAATGACTCAGACCAGTTCCCCGATCAGGTTTATCAGGAAGCTGGAGAGATGGTAATGCCAGCACAACTGAGTGGGAGGAGGTATGCCCTGCCAAGGGTGTGAGCAGAGAGAAAGCTGTGTAAGGTGTCTCGCTGCCAAGAAAAATGTCTTTGCAATGGAGAAAGAAGAAATCAGCACTGGATCTTTGATCTTTGCTGAAAGGATTCAGAAAAAAGTTCATCTCAGGGTAACACCTGAAGCTTTTGACATTCGAGTATAAATTAAGTGCAAAATACCTCTTACTTCTCATTCACTTGACTAGCACATTGTTTCAATTTTAAAAGCAGAGGATCTTTCACAAAAACCTCTCCAACTCTTGCAGTTATGGAAGCAGCTGACAGAAGCATTTTAGTCTATTCACATCGCAGCAGTGATATTTTAAAAGGCAGAATCAAAGTTTTAACCTAATGTTACCTCTCTATGTATGTTTGATTGCTCTAAGGAGCCTCATAAAAGGCATCTTCCAACATGTTCGCATTTTGCAGTTATGTTCTACATGTTCTTACAGTACACTAACAAAACAGACGTGTACATATTGCATGATGGATATCAAATGGGGTACTAACGTTTCAATTTGACCTACAGCCCTCCAGAACTAACTTGCCTGAGCATCTCGGATAAGAACACTTCCTATTGTCTTCTCAGGATGGGCCAGACCTAGCTACTCTTGGAAGGCTGTCATACAAGAGTGTCACTGCTATCGAGTATCAGCTACTGCTGTAGCAGAAACAGCCCAAATTCCACCTTTCTGGTCTTTTCAGATGGATCAAATACACGCTTGAGCAAAGTATTTTTCAAAAGAAAACCTCAAAAGTTCTGTCTGCAAGGTTGGACAAAATGTCTGGCATACAGTTACATCTCTGACTGGCCTCATCCTCACTCTTCCTCCTCTACAATAATAAACCCACTTTTGCTCATCCTGGATGCTGAAGAACATGAGAATTAAATAACTCTACCTTGACGTGAAATTCATTATCCAGCAAAATATTCTGGGTTTTCAAGTCATGGTGCAGCAACGGAGGATTCATGTTGTGCAAATAGTTCACTCCCAAAGCAATTTCATAAAGAAAGCGGAATCTCAGGCACCAGGGAATGTCGGGATATACATCTTTCTGCCAAGATAAAACCACAAAACCAGAACATAATTCTCTGTTCTGATACAACACAAAGACTTTTATAAGAAGAAAGTGACTTGGACAAATAGTAATCCTTTAAAACATACATTACATGAACTCCTTAAAATACTGTAACTCAGCATTAAGACTAGATAGCTGTTGAAACAAATACATCAATGTTAATGATGCTGTGTTATGCTTCCAGTCCCCAGCAGTCACATAATAGTTGAGAACTGCTGTACATGATGTAGGACATTTACTACATTACTCATTCATATGGAAATATGAGGTACAGACAAACTCCCATATGAAACTTGCAACCCACAGATTATGAGTACTACACAAAGGCAGGCAAGAATCATATCTTCAACTGAAACTGGGAAAAAAAAAACCCCAAACTGTGGTGAAACTAGGCATGAAAAGCTACTTTTAGAAATATATCAAGAAAAAGCCAGTAAAACTCAACTGAAATCTTAAAAATGATGTTAACCCAAATGTCTTTTTGAAAAGCACACGGCTGAGCTCTCTAAGGCATGAGATATGTAGTGTATATAAGTGACTGTATATAATAATTCAATGTGAAGCAGTAATAGGTCACAACATTAAAGGCAAAAGTGTAGTCAAACTAAAATGTGCAGAGTCTGGTATCTTTTAGGATACAGAAAGTCCATCTGAGCACCAAAGTCTGTGAGTGATAATGACTGTCCTTTAATTTGATATATTATTAATAACACACTTTACTACTTGCCTTAAATATGGAAATCACAATCTATTTGAAACAATCAGGGATTGTATTTAAGACTAAGTACACTTACCCCATGTAAAAGCTGGTTTAATGACCCGTTTGTCATGTACTCTGTTACAATTCCCAGAAATTCAGGCTCGTTGCAAATTCCCAAAATTGGCAGGATGTAGCTAAACCTGGCTTTGTGTAATATCTCTGCCTCTTTTAGAAGGTGGCTCCTATCACTTAAAGAAAACAAACAAACACAGTTACTACACCAATACCAGGAAACTCAAAGCAGATGATGAGTTCCCTGTATTCTCTTTAAAAAATGATGTATCTATATGAGTACCACCACCTTCCACCACTCGATTCCTACTGTGCTGTTTGGATGACAAGGTACTGTAAGACAAAGTAGAATCTGCAAATGGAAATACAAGAGAGCTTCCCCAGTTTTGCTGTACCACACAGATCTATCACACAGTTAATCCATGTTTCCAGTAAATAAGGATACAATCAGAACTCCAACTTTCACTTTCCCATGTAACCATAACAGCAGAAACCAGCTACACTGGTTGCAATTTACTGCCTGTCCTCAAACCTTGAGTTTTCACCGAGGCCCAATATTCATCTCCTACACTGGAGATTTTCATATTCACAGTTCTCCAACCATTTCAATTTAGTGGCCCCTGATGTGCCCTAAAATAACGTGGGTCAAAGGAATGCACCTTCAGTTTCTGAAGGAAAAGAAACGACCAACCGTGTTTTGCTTCCATATAAATAGTTCTTTAAGATTGAGCCTCTGCTTTCAATCATCCTCTGGAAAAAAACATCCCCTGCTTACACAGGAAGCAAGAAGGGACCAGCCTCACCATGTTGGGATGCCTGAATTTGGCTGTGTGAATGCTTTCTGTTATGTCAAACCTCCTCATAAATGTGAATTTGATGAATATTTACAAACTCAGACATTGGAGCACGTGGAGTCGAGAAGCTCAAGTTTTATTTCAGATTGAGGATGCTTCTACCTGTAAAAATGATAAAAACTATTTGGCATGTCTTTTATCTTAAATCTTCTTGAAAAAAAAGAGTTTGTTGGCAGTGAAAGTGGACCATGAAGGATAATTCTAAGAATAAAAAGATTTAATAGCAGTGGAGGCTGGTACAGGTATAACTACGTGATTAGGATATCCAAATACAGGACTTCTGCAGCACATCTAAGGCTGATCCTTTGGATGTGAGCCAGTCTGGTTCAGAACCAGTAGAGCTGTGCTGGAGCATGGCTGTGTGTGAACCAGGGCTGTGCCCACCACGATCTGCTCAGCGCAGTGCCGTGTTAACGCGGCTGTACAGCTCCCAGAAGAGAGCTGGTTGTGTCCATCAAGCTCAGGGCACACACTGAAGAGCCCCCATTAGTCTGAACCCCTCGAGGTAGATCCAGTCCATGAAGAAAAGGTCATCAGAGGACGTGGGGAAAAGAGAAAGCCTGGAGAACAGTAGCCTACTGCTTTTATGACAGGAAAACTTTGAGTTGAGATGGATGTGAAATGGACAATCATTGGTCCTTATCTACAGGATGTAAAAAGGCTTCCCTTATACAAGACTTTAGGAAGTGATAAAAATAAAAAGGCAGCCTTCAAAAAAAAAGCATGGTACAAAAGCACAACTCCTGTTCTTCATCTCTCCAGAAAAGGCTAAGTCTGAGAAAGTTGGGGGTTTTCCCAGACTGTGAGGCACATCCGCATGGGATTCAGCTGTAGCTGGGAAATGAGTTGCAACATACCAAGGTCTATTCCTGCGTCTGTAAGTCACTTCACCTTTGTCTGCTCCACACCAGAAGGGTGTTGAGTAATACCTAAGTTAGTACAAGCCCACAACAACTTCCCAGCTGGCTTTGCTCTTTGGCTGGTCACACACAGCTTCTGGGATACCCAGCACGGGATTCCTGTTTGGGGAATTAACCGCACCAGGAACTCTTCCCTTTTCTCAACAGCATTTCCACGATGGCATTTTGTGCTGCCTGCTATACAAGTGACAAATCACTTGATGCAGAGACCGGATTATAACAGATTCCTTACAGCCTTTGGTCTTCCGATAGCGTTCACAAGCTTTGCATGATATATGGTAGGTGGCTGAATTATTTGGATTACCTCAGTTGCCATTCTCATAATAATTTCCCAGGTTAGATGGCATACTAATGTAAATTCTTGTGATGCTAAAAAGAGTATTTGCTGTTTTCCTCCAACCTATTTCAGAGGATAAACATTGCATTCCTGATTAGGAGGAATATAAGCAGACATTTAAATTAAATAACTAAACCTCATACCCATAAACCTATCAGAGAACACAATATTCCTGCTTAAAAACATAACTGAGATTCCATTTCATTCTGGCAAGATTTCAGAGATAAAGCCTACGCATAAACACCCGGAGAATAAGAGGAGAGGCTTAAACCAATTTATATCCTAAGTAAATCGAGTCACAAGAAGCCTTGTTATTTTGAGTGAAGCTATTCTGCCTAAATGCCTAATACTAGATCAAAGAAACCCGAGGCAGAAAAGGTTAAAGACACCTAGATAAGACACAAGAGGCAAGTTTACAGTCAGGCATGCTTCAGACAGGGTAAGAAGAGGCGAATTTGCATTGATATGATAAAAAAAAATTGCACTAGAGGGAATGAATGAGGCAGGGAGGGATGAAAAACTACCTGGGCCCCAGGAAAATGGAGAACACACTTGCCACAAGTTGAAGAGGTGATGGAAAATACCAATTTGACGTGGGGCCCTACAAGCCTATTATTTATTGTAGCTTCTCTCAGTACTGTGAAATCTGGGGATAAAAATTAAATCAGTTGTGCATTGTCTTGGAGAAGATTATTCCTGGAGCTAGGAGCAATCTCAGTAATCTCTAGTGGAGACAGTAATGTATTCCTTACAGTCTCTCTGTAAACACAGTAGTCACTGGAGCATAATATCCTGCTTATACTCCAGCAAAAGGGTTAGCAAGCAACAGACGCGGAAAGGAGACAAACTGTGCAAATCCCACCTTGAGGAGGAGCCGAGGTGCACGCCGCAGAATAAAAAAAAACTTTAAAAGAGGCAACTTGCGCAGTGTCTGACACGCTGAGGCGGTGTCACGGACAGACTGAACCCACCCAGTTTCAATAATGGAAAGAGAGGAAGCTCCAGAGGCAGTATGTACTTTCTCATGGCTCAAGCTGAATCACTCTTCGTGGGATCGCCTTTGTCCATGGACTGAGCGCTGCCTACCGAGACACCGAGCTGAGAAACCCACGCCGGCACCTTCGCCGTGGCAGCTGGACCCACGCCCGCGGCCGCCTTAGCCGCGGACGGGACGCACTCCTGGCGTGTCCCAGGCAATGCGGGATCGTGGGATCCCCTTCTCGGTTTAGGGGAAAGGCGGGTTAAGTTCGGTCCTTCCCTACAGGAGGGCCTCCCCGGAGGGGGGGGCCTCCCCCAGGGGATGCCCCCCTCCCGGCAGTTCCCCTCCGCTAAGTCCCGGTTACCTGTCTAGCAGCGGCCCCTGCAGGCATTTGAGGGCCACCGGGACCCTCCAGTCGGCATGGCGGGCGGCGGACACGGTACCGTAAGCGCCACGGCTGATAAAACGCAAGTCCGGGAGTTTGCTGGAGGGAATGGAAGGAAGGGCGTAGCTGATGGCGCCCGCCCGGCCTCCACCATCCCCGCCGCTCATCCTCGCACTCCGCCGCCGGGGGCGGCCGCGCCGTCTCCCCGCCTGGCGCAGCGGGGCCCGAAGCTCCGCTCCTCCCGGGCGCCTTCCCCGCCTCTTCCCCCACCTCCCGGCCCCGCCTTCACTCCAGCCCGCCGGTCAGCCTGCTCCTCCTTCGGCACCACGGACGAGCCGCTTCCCCTACCAGCGGAAAACGGCCTCCCGCGGCTTCCCAGGCTGGGGAAGGCGGAGCTGCCGCCGTGAGTCACGTGGGGAGGAGGAGCCCGGGAGCCCTCCGGGAGAGCGCTGTGCAGGTCCCGGAGGTCTCTCGGCGGAGTTGTGCTGGGGAAGGAGCCTCCTTCTTCGGAGGAGCCGGGTCATGGCGTCGGGAAACATCTCCCTCCGTCCGGGAGGCGGGCGGGCGATGTGTTTGTTCTGTTCCTGGAAGATGTTGGGTCGCAGGGGCCGAGCCTGGTCCGGAGCGCTGCCCGCCGCCCTCTTCGGGGGTACGTTCATCGCTTAGGTGAAGGGAGAGGAGCGTTAGCGATTTCCCCCGACGTTAGGCACTCTCCTGTCCTCTCCGGAAGAGGAAGATATTTCAGGATAGCGCTGTTTCGAAAAAGTACTTTCAAAATTGCCAGAAAGTGCCAAGTTCATCCCTGTCCCTGCCCCCTGTCTGCTCGGCTGGTAGGTTTGCGATAGCTTCACATGAGGGTCATGCTGGAAGGTTTTGCAAGGCCTGTGCACCAAGTCGTGTTCTCGCAGACTAACAAAATGCTACAAAGTGACAATTCTGTAGCTTTTCACAAACAGTGACTGTTCTGCAGGGTGAAATGGAAGTCAGTAGAGCAAATCTCTTGCCTTTCCACGTGTATGGAGCTCAGGCTAAACATCTGTGGCTTTTCACTTCTCTTCCCACTAATGTCAGGGGACCAGAGAGCAAGGGAAAGGAGCTAAGGTGTCAGGCTATGATATTGTGCAATATTTCACAGTGTGCATTTTAAAGCACAGCAATTATTTTTGAGTTCTAAGCCCTAGTACTTCAAATACATAGCTTTGTTATGTTTTTTCCAGTTTTCTTATATCTTGGGCAATTTATATCCTCCAAATGCAGCATCATTCCTAAAATACTGAGCAGCCATATAAAGCAAGTGTTGTCTTCCTCTACTTTCAGTTTTCATTTAGTCCGTGCCCTTCAGACCCACCAGGTGGTTTCCCAGAAATGTAATTTTGATGGAATGTTTGCAATATGCAGGTTTTGGGTGTCTGTTTATGCACACCCCTTCCTGTCTTTACCATGTCACTAGTGATATTGGCCCTACTATCACAGAATCAATATTCATGGTTGGAAAGGACCTCCCAAATCACTGATTCCAACCATTCCCAGGACAAAAAAAAAAAAAAAAAAAACACCTAAAAAAACCCCCAAACACCTAAATACCTAAACACTCTGATCAAAAACGACTTCAAAACCACAAAATAACCCCCTACATGCCTGCCACCATGGCATGTCCTGAAGCACCAGGTCTACCCGTTTCTTAAATACCTCCAGGGATGGTGACTCAACCACCTCCCTGGGCAGGCTG
>JANIJG010010874.1:7268-17606 GCA_024611175.1 Megaceryle torquata | reverse complement strand
AAATCAGTGCGATGAATGTTTTTTCCCACAACTAGATGGATAATCAGCCTGAAGGAGTTAAAGGTTCTTATTTCCTTCTTCCCTTCTGTATCAGGGGACAATGGTGCTAGTGGTAGGGTCAGGTTGGACACACCAGTAAGGGAGACACAGAATGGACTGTTTCCAGAAGAAACACTCTAGAGAGACTGCAAAAGTAGGAGACAAAGTGAAAACAGTGCAGTATGTTGGTCTTGTGAATCATATCTCTGAGCCTATGCAGACATTATGCTGAATGATATAACATTATCATTATTTCATCTCTATTGCTCTGGGTTGCCAAACACGTCTCTCCAACAAAGTCAGTTGTATCATGTCACTGGTCCTACATGAGCTAACTGAAGAAATGTAAAATTGTTGGACAGAAAAGCAATTGGAGAGGCCTGATATAAGTAGGACATGCTGCAATACTACCTTGATCTATGCCTCAGAAGAAGACTTGAAGGGCTGACCAATATGAGGAAAAAGTCTAAACACAGAAAAGTCTAAGTACAGTCTAAGTTGGAAGACAACGCAGAGACCCCATGAAAGGGAGGGTCCAGAGAAGAATGGAAAGTGTTTAATACCCTGTGAAAAATATTTGTGAAAAGTCCAATTGAAATTTGACATTATCAGACAACAGGAGAAAAACATAAAATCTACCAGTGCAAAATGAACCCGTCAAAATCTTTTGAATTAATCTGATTTTGCAATCTGACTTTAAAATCAATTAATGTTTTGCACTGTGGAACTGTTATTGCTGGAAATGAAAAGCAGCCACTGCTATTACAAGGTAGTGTGGCTTAGAAATGCTTGTTTAAGAGGATGTATCAGGGTACCCAGTTTGTTGAAAATACACTCTTAATAGCTTGATAACTTTCCAAAGTAGAGAAGCAGTGAACAAATTATTATACCTGTAAAATATGTGAAAATAGCCAGTGTAGATGAACCTATACTTCAGCTGACAACAAAAAAGGAATTGTAGAAGAACTGCTATTTCCCAAGTTGATGTTTTATTCATATTAACATGTTCAGATATCCTAATTACACTTTAACTTGCTGAGGAAGTAGTGCAGTGCTTTCCTTGGTTGTGTCTTTTTTTGTGGTTTGTTTGTTTGTTTGTTTGTGGTTTTGTTGTGGGTTTTTGTTTGTTTGGTTGGTTGGTTTGGTTTTGGTTTGTTTTTGATTAATTAGTTCATCTACCAAAGGGAAAAAAAAAAAAAAAAAAGAAAAAGAAAGTTTCTGTTAGTACTCCTCTGAATTTGAAGCCAAGTCTTCTTCATGATATTTGCAACCTTTTCAGGTTCTGATATCATTTCAGGAAATGTCTTTATGGATATGAACATTTAAAATTTATTTTTTTCCTAATGAGTGATCTATTTCCAACTCCATATTACTCATTGTACTAAGCCATTCCTTTGAATTGTTCCTTTAATGATTTATCATATCAGGGCAGAAAGCTGTTGAGGAGACAACACACCTTTTACATCACAGAATTTAGCATAATCACTCATTAGTTCTAATGGGCTGCTTTGTCCTTGATATTCTGTTGTAATACAAATTAACAATACTTACGTTAAAAATCTTATTTCTTTTTAATAGTACTTTAATATTAAGCTCCTTTTAAATCTTTGACTGTTGTCTAGAAGTATATGTGGGCTTAAATACATAAATAAATGTATATGTGGGCTTAAATACATAAATAAATCACCCATGATCTCTGGTAACTTTTTCTATATATATTTCGGGCTGTGGCAAAATTGAAGAGCCTGGAGGTTGTTTAATGTGCAAAGGGATTATCAAGATCTATCTAATAATAATATATCTATCTAATCATTCTAATCTATTTATCTGTCTAATCTAAATCAAAATCTACAGTAGCAAGTAGTACATAATATAAAAAATATTGTTAGTGTAAAACAACTGGTGATGACACCCTAAAATCCACAGTCTGTACATTTCAGGGTCTTTAACAGATTCACATGTCTAATACAGAGTGGCTCTACTGAATTGTAAAATTTTGTTAGCAGTTGGATTATGTGTACTGGGTAGGCTCTTAGAGCATATCTTTTGATGTAGCCTTACCCCAAAAGTTATGGGTTTTGTTTGGTTTTGTTGGTGTTTTGATTTTGTTTTGTTTTGTGGTTGTTATTGTTGTGGTGGTGGTATGAGAAGTGAATCAAAGCCTGGTAAGTGAGGCCATCTGAGAAATTAACTTCAAAACCTCCCTTTGGTTTCAAGCACTAGTGCTGAAGTGTAAGCAGCCTAAGTACATTTGAATTATTGTTACGGGCTAAGGAAGTGGATCCACAGAATTAAGTTGAATCAGATGAGGTATAGTAATTTACTACCCAAAGAAATATGTTAATGTATGCAAGCTGGTTTTTTTTGTTTGTTTGGTTGGGTTTTTTTTAATACTAAACCAAGCTAGTTCACCTGGAAACAGGTAAGAACACAAATATGCAAGAATATAGTCTTCTGATTTACAGTTATTTTTTTCTTTTTGTAAGGGAAACCTGTCACCAAAACTCTATTACCTCAGACATTTTAAGTTAGACAGGGCAAGTGTACAGAAGAGTAAAAGGACAAGGAAATTAATTAAATTACCTCAATGGTCCTTTCCATTTATGATTATTATGAATCTATATCCTAACATATTTGCTTTTACTGTTTGTTTGTTGTTTGGTTTTTTTGGTCTCTTTTTTTTTTTTTTTTTTTGTGACAGATAGGCTAAAGTTAAGGAGGCAAAATTCATTATATGAGACACAAAACTCAATAATGGAAGGATAAGCAGTTTTGGCACTTTTTTTGCCATGTTCAGCATTTCACAATTGGGTGGATGTAATATGCTTGCTTTTTTTTTTTTCTTGTTCTTGATGCTTTCTATGAGATTTGATGAACAAAAGCTCTGAACTCAAATCATCATTCTGACAACAGTAAGACCTATCACGAACAAATGAAGACTCTGAAATGCCTGGGTCTGGGCAAGATTTTCCACTTTCAAAAAGCAACCCTCCTAGTCAAACCTCCTGTACCTTTTATAATGATATTGCACAGATTTACAGTTACACTGCCAGTTCCTGTAATTTGCATAGTTTCTTTATTACACTCTAATAATAAATTTTCTTGAAAATTAGACCTGTCTTAGCCAACATTGACTGGGTGCAGGGGTCCTAGATATTTTAAACATAGACATGCTGTTGAAATTTCTGGTGGTAGCAAACCCCATTTTCTGGCCAGACATGACAAAAATTCCCTTCTTCCTCTATGGCAAGGCCAAAGGGAGGCATATCACAGTGGGGACACTTTTGGCTGCCATGCAAGCATCACAGCATATCGAAAGATCTCTATCTATTTCTAAAAAAGAAGTAATTTGCTAAAAAACAGTTTGCTGCCAGCAGATGATTTGTTGACTTTTGTGCTGTGCTTTTGTTTTTTAACTCTCTGTAAAATCTTAAAATGTTGAATTCTGGAGCTTCCTCCTAACATATTCCAGAGCTCTTAGGCTTTATTTTTCCTCTTTTGTTCTTCCTTTCTGATTTTATTTCACATTATCTATCAGTGTCAGATGTGTTACTGACAGCCCATTATACATGTTCAACACTTTGGATAGCCACCACTATCCTGCTTCAGCTGCTCATCATGTCCCCCACAATAGCAGCTACCTTCTCACCTGCTATGCCAGATGCCGTGCTGAAAGGAATCCCTGAGCTCTTCATTCAGTGCAGCCCAGAGGTTTAAAGAATCTGAAAATAGGTTCCTGATGACACAAACATTTTGATGGAAATGGTTTGGGGAAAGATCTCATGAGCTCAGCTTCTAGGTTGAAGAGAGGAATGCTGAGGACTTCCACATGGCCAGTTCACTGCAGCTAAAAAGCACTTGTACCAGCCTGCATTATTTCAGACACAAAGGAGAGCATAAGTCTATGTTTTCTTTAAGCCCTTATTTGCTCTCTCTGGTCATACTGATGAACTACATACCATGTTTCTCTGTTCAAATGTTGTTTGGGTATTGCCCAGGTTATAATTTATTTTAGAACAATATTTAACTCCAGGAAAATAGGAGGAAATGTTAAAAAAAGAGTATTTGTAAATGAGCAAAACATCATCTGAAGGTGGCAGAAATAAATCCATGAATATTTAGAAAGAACATCCATCCATAGTGATGGATGTTTCTAAGTGGGGACAAGGCTATATCTAAAAGCATTTGCTACACAGGTTTTTGTGCAAATATGGATAAGACAGTGAGCAGCCCATTGCCAAATCTTTAATTTAAGTGATAGTGTAAAGTTTGAACATAAAGATTAAATAAATCAGTTACTTCACTGTTGGACATACTTTCCCAAAGCTACAGATGATGTCTAACAACATACTTAAATGTTACCATCTACCAATTCTCTTTCAAGGATGAGAAGTTATGTCTTTATGAGTGTAGGAGAGATGACTTAAAAAAGTAAAGATTTTTTGAGAAATAGAAATATTTTGACAACTATAGAAATAAAAATCAATGCTGCCCCTTAGACTTTGGACACTCCAGGGACCTAGGCACTGACAGTCAACTCATTGAGCCTCCTTCAAGTCTGCCATTTGGTGAGTGAAAATGACTTAAAACTTTGTAGTCTTTTTCATTTGCTCCTGGGTCCTATAACAATGTTTCATTTTGGATACTTTATAGCTATTTTTAAGCATCTGTTTCCTTAACCTTATATTGTAAGGGAAAAAAATGCAGCAAAAGAGGAGATATCTTCTTTAGAATAGTTTTTTTTTTTTTTAGAAAACACATTTCCCACAAACAAGACATTTTAAATTCTAGCTTTTTATGCCTTCATCTCACTTTTAATTCTTTTCTACATCTTTGGAGTATGCTATGAATGCAAGGTTGTGGGCAGGGATGTGGACTTCAGGGTCTCCTGTTTCACAGCATAAGAGCTCCTCAGGTGGTAATGAATGTCAGTTCTTCAAAGTAATTTCATTAGGGATGGTCAAGCAATTTGCAAACCATCCTAGAAAGGAAGTTTTCAAACATTGGAAAGCATAGATAACAAAACAAAACCAAACAGAACAAAAAAACAACCAACCAACCAAAAAAAAGTAAAATCAGTAGATGTTGGGAAGCAAAGAGGAAAAAAATACAACATTCTAATAATATAGTGCAATTTTGTTTGGTTGAGAAATTATTTCTCTTGAGATGTTACATCCAGGTTAGTTTAAAATAAGACACAAATCTAGTTATGTTCTGCCTGGCCTACTTTAAATGCAGTAATTGGCCTTTATAACCAAGCTATTAGAATGACATTAAAATGTAATCCTCATAAAGAACATCGTAATTTATCAAATGTTGCATTTGACTGCTTGACATTTTAATTTACAAGCTTTTTATTATTAGTTTGGTCTCTTGGTTATTAATTGCTTGAAAAGCATGTAATTTTTCATGTTGTATATAAAAAAAAATATGAGAAAAGGGGTCCAATTTTTATTTTAGTGAAATAAGCATAACTTGAAGATAACTGCACCAACTCAGTGAACAGTTACCCCAGCATAAGACAGACAGGCATCTCCTCTCAGATCTAAGCAGACATAAATGAAAGTTTGCTTCAAGCATTATGTAGGTATGACACAATTTCTTTACTTGTGCAAAACTAAGGCTGGGCAAAAGAGATTTTTTTTTTTTTTTTTTTTTTTAATTTCTTCAGTAGTAGAATCATATAGAGCATCATGCAGTTTCTCAGATGTGTTTCTTACAGTCCAGCTATGTCTTGAATTGTTTCTTGTAAGGACTTGGATGTCAGTTTCTGATGCCTGTAAGTAAAGACTTCTTGCACAGAAAAAAAAGAAGTAAAAGTCACCTTCTGCTCTCATTGGAAAAGTGCCTGTATATGAGTTGGTATATATGGCAGATATATTTATTTTATTGAAAAATAATGAGTTTTAGCTGAGAAAACTTGGCATAGATTACGCAATACTTATAGTAATTTTATTTCTTTGTTAGGACTGTGGTTTCCAGGCCGCTTAATAATTTGTAAGCTGTATGTGAACAAATTCACCTAAATTCTCCTGTTAAATTATCAGTGCTGAAAGTAGAATGTTGAGCAGGTAGAACCAGCTGACCTCGAGAGCACAGTACTGTACATCAAATCAAAATTTGCCTTTTACATTTGCTTCTCAAGCAATAAACCTTAAAAAGGGGATAAAATAGCATTGCAGGTATGATATCAGAGGCAAAGTGACTTTTTCTGAAATTTGGAGAAAGCAAGTGTGACACAGTTATCACTAGTGGAAGCATGAGGAATGCTCCATTTGTTTACAGAGATTTGTACTTAGAGACCTTGCAGCATTTTGTTTAGAATATATGCATTAATGTTTTCATTATATAGATGGAAAGAATGAGACTTTAAGGAGTAGAGTGAGCTGTTCAATGCAACCCTATAGCTGATCCAGGAACGCATTTATTAAACAACTGCTGTGAACCTGTGCTGTCCAATACTTACACTGGAGATTGAGACAGAAGCTTTTGCTGGGTGGTTCATTTTCTCCACATGTCCTTGTTAATCTTAATGTTCTTTCTTTGGCCTCTCTTGGTCATGAAAAAATGCTGGGACAAAATCTGTTGTTCTGTTGTTTCTAATGAAGGAAAAATCAGAAAGCACGAGAAATCTTTCATATTCAGCTTTTGCCATAGAATCTCAGAGGCCCTGTAAATAAGTCTAATGTGACTGTTTCACCAGGGACTAATATTTCTCTCTGCTTCTTCTTCTATCTTTTAATCTCATCTAGTTTACTATTTTCTAAAATGCTGTAATTAGACATTGATAACCTATTTGAAAGAAAGAAAAAAACCCAACAACTTTCAGCATATCTGACTGCCTTCACAGTTTTTCATGCATATTTTAGAGAATGCCTGTGTGTCTTATGAAAGCAACATTATTTCTACTCTACTGTGGGAAGCCAGGGTGTAAAAGAACTGATACATTATTATGTCTTCTACAGATATACCATAAGAAGTTACTGGCTTGCTCTGCTTTTTTTTTTTTTTTTTTCTTAGCATGTTGTCACATTTGTATTCTGTCATTTTTCTTGCTATCTTTTATTTCCAGATAGTGTTTAAGATCTTAATTCAAATAACTCAGGCAAATACTTAATCTGTTAAAAATTCCTGATGAGACCTGACTTCATTCCAGACAAAATCTGCACATTTTGCATTTGTTTTGTGGCAGTTTATTTATCTGTCTGATATCAACAATCTATAGGTCATCTTGTCTACATAATTTAATTTGTTTGTTTGTTTTCTTTGTAATTATATCTCCACCAGATGTCTCCTAAGCAATCAACAACTTCTTAAAGACTTAGCCATGAATCTGTAGGACTAGCTGGACCCAGCATCATATTTTATGATTGAAATTCCTTGTTTAGTCCAGATTCAGTGACATGGTACAATCTGAAGATGTCAATGAATTTGGTCTGAATGTTGTAAAAGAAGGGAAACTCTCTCTTATGGATTTCCTGGATCAGTCCAAATCCTGTATCTCTTCCCACTATAGGCAGGAGATACTTGTCCGCCTTTTCTTTGGAAGAGGAATTTCCAGGATCTGGTAACAAAGGCAGAAAACTGTACTTGCTGGAAGGTATCTGAGTGGTGGGGATGGAAAAGAATAAGGACAAGGACATAGAGGAAAATTAAATTACAAAAATGGAAAAAGTGAAGTGAGGGTTTTATTTATATACCCTGAGTACCCCATGCATGGCTTGGCAAGTCTAAGTTCCATGCTCCTCTGTTTTGAGATGGATTTTCAGTCTTACTATAAATGACTGAACAGGCAGTTTTAATTATAGTAAAACATGACAACAGAAATGAATCCTCATGGCTAACAGGTCATAAGACTGCATTGCAGTCCTCAGGGACTGAAACAGCGAGGACTCAAATGCTTGTAAATAGTGCAGGTGTTGAAAATCAATATGAGGTTATATAATTTCTTGACCAGAGAAATGCCAGCACATGTCTTACAGCATTGTGGTGTGTGACAGCAATTTTCTGGTGCCAAAGTGCCAAAGTGTCAAAGGTAATTGGTAAAAAATAGTGGCATTTCTATGTCTGAGAAGTAATCTATTGTCATATGTTCATGAAGACATGAGATGGATGTAAAAAAAAAAAAAATCAGGACAGTGACATAGGTTAATACCATTTCTCTGAAAAGATTTTTGTGCTGTATTTTGTCATTTTTGTTCACCATTGATGTCCATATTTAAAGCTGAATATGTTCTCTTTGGTCAAACAAATTATGCAAGGTGGTCCTTGGGACTCAATTTGGGCATAAGAAATAGCAGATTTTATAAGGCATTTCAAAATATATGCAATATATTCAGAGTAAGATTTGCAAGAGCATTTTACTATTTCATTTTTGGTTTACTTTCCTGTAAGGCCTTGAGCTTCTGTAATGCTACAGAAATATTACTAATGTAATTGCTCACTCAAGCCTGAGATCAGAGGTAGCTACACAAAGGGAAACATAAAGAGTTAGTGTATCTGGCACAGAGAATTAGCTGTCCTCTTTGTAGCTGGACTTTGCAAAAGGTGGCAGTTTGAAATGTGATGGGCTGAGACACTTGGCAGCTATTAAATTGTGCACAATAAAAATCTGATAGGACACCTCACTTCTAAGCGTGGTTTCTCAAATTACTTTCACAGGTTGTTTTAATATTAAATCCATAAAGAACTCCAAGAAAATAAAGACCTGTTAGTTCACAACTCCTTTTCACTGAAGAAAGTGTCACAGATTTTATCCAGGTATCACTGTCTTTTTCTTGAAATTGCTTCTGTTTCATGGTACCTCAAGTAAGAGAGGCATTATATTGATAGCTTTCTTGGTCACATCTCCAATGTATGTTCTCAGACAAATACATATTTTTATAATATCATAAAAAGGGCCTGAGTCAGACAGAAAGATATGGTTCCTATTCAGTCATTTGTGGCTTCCTTGGGTATCCTGGCAGCCATTCTTATGTCCCTTCAGGAGAGGGAAACTCCCTACATACAACAGCAGCACATGGACCTTGTATACAGCTGCCAGCACTGCCTTCATAACCAGAAACTCAGTCTCTAGTGCTGTCTCAGCAGATAATACTCTGAGCAGGGCTATTTAGTGTCTCCCAAAGGCTGTAATTTTACCAAGATCAATTTAGCAGTTTGTTTTTTCCAGGCACACTGAACAAACCAGGTGCTTTGGGATACCTTTATGGCTGAAAACGATGATAACTTGCTGCAACAGCTCCTCTAGGGAATGAATGAGCTTAGACAGGTCTGGGTTATTGGCAAAACACACACAGACGTATTTGTGTTGAGCCTGTGTTTGTCTAGCCCTGTGCAGAAGAGTGACAAGCTGAAAAGGCAAAATGGGCTCAGTGCTTCCCTGATGGAGGAGAAGGATTGAGACAGCTGTTTCCAACTAAGGAGGCAAGCCTTTAATTATGACTCTTGTGCAGAAATTTGCCTTTCCTCACAGTTCTGTAAAGAAGTGTGAAGAGAAAAGAAACAAAACAAAACAAGAATAAGAGAAATTGAAATCTCCTTTGTATTTCAATACAACTAATACGTAAAGTAATGTATAGAAAAAAAAAAAAAAAGTCATCTGGGCAATTGAATTGTTAATCAGTGCCTGCTGTAGATTTAAATAATCAGAAAGGTGGAAGTACAAATATTTGCTGTCTTTTGACTGATACTTCCCAATCTTGTGCACTCCTGTCCCATCTCCTTCTGTCACCTAATAAAAAACAGTGATTGCTTCCACGATGGGATAATGTATACAGTGGGGTAATGTGTTTAATCTAATTTAATGGTGACTAAGGTAATTTTGGTTAAGACATTTTCAATGTCCTTCCATTACATTAGCTCCTTCACGATCAGGTAACATGTTTTGAAGCAGGATTTCTGTAGTCCACATTAAGAATGAAATGTCTACTGTTCTGCTGCATAGAGATGTACCTGAGTCCATTTTCCCTGCTGTAGCCAATGGGTGAGTTATTGGTGGTCTGTACAAGAGCATTTATGTGCCAAAAAATCCCAACATAGGAAACAGTTACGAGAGAGAAACTATTACTTGTGCAACAGATCCCACCTGCGTATGAATAGATGTTGTTTTTCATACACCTATCTCTCTGTATACAGGCTTGCAAACATGGAGGTATTTTTGTGTGTAAAAGTGTATTGTGAGAAACTGTACCATGTAAGGTTACCTTGAACTTCTTGTTTTAAGATAGGCAAAATTCTCTTAAGGGTGACCTGTAGAGGGTCCAGGGAGCCTGTAGAATGCCTCAGACCCTGGCAGAC
>JANIJG010010872.1:25418-48667 GCA_024611175.1 Megaceryle torquata | reverse complement strand
TTTTTTTTTTTTTTTTTTTTTTTTTTTTTTTTTTTTTTTTTTTTTTTTTTTTTTTTTTTTTTTTTTTTTTTGGTAGTACTAAGTCCTTTTCATCAGTTTATTTGAAGATGGAAGAACACGCTTTTAAAAAAAAATGTTGAGTAACTTTTTTGGAAGCGGGGATGGTAGAAAAGTATCTGAAGATGTGCCAGGTTTCACATGCAAATGATGGGTTCATTTGACTAAGTGAAAATGCCTGTGTCTGGTTGAGGTACCAACTGGCATATTCAGGAAGGAGCAAAGTACTTTATGGTGTCCATGGCCTGGCTCCATTCCAATCCCTAAACCAGTGCTAGAAATGCTGTCGTCTCTTCAGTGACTTCAAAGGGAGTTTAGGGTGAGTAGCTCTTCTGCAGATGCCTGTATGGTAGACATGTGAAGTGAGATGAGTGCTGTTGCATTTTGGAGGGGATTCGTCTTACTTTGCTTCAGCTGCTGCCCCATAGCAAATGTATGTGATGCATTTACCACTCTGCAGCACCACAGCGGTCATTCAGCCACCTGTGTGGGGTGCAGGGGGTACCTTTGGTGCATGGGGAACTGGTGGGGAAGAGAGGCTGCGCTCTTCTGGGGTCCGGCAATAAGGAGAGTGGTTGGAAGATGTGCTCTGCCACTGCACTATGGTTTTCCATCTGCTGTATGACCTCATGCAGAGTTGTCTTATGCATCGGATATTTGGGAGATCTGGGATGTATTCAGCTATGCCATATAAGGGGATTTCAGCAGAGCATGCCTCCATCATGCCTGTTGGGTATTATCTGTATAACTCCTTCGGGCTGGATTATCTCCTTTACTGAAATCTGTTCCATATAAGGGGCTGGGAAAGGGCTGTGCTTCTCAATCTGCTCATGCCTCGGAGTGGCGAAAGGACTGTGTGCCTGCGAGGAGTTGGCTGCAGCCCCAAAACATCCCCATGCTGAGATGGCTGGAGTGGTTGGCATGGAACCTCATTCCCCCTGTGATTTGCCATCCTTCAGTCCTTCCCCATGAAAGTTCTTCAGAAAATGGGTAGTTTGGTTAGATAGTGGTCTTTAGTGCCAGATGCCAACAGGCCAGATACAGGATATGAAATCAGCTCTGGAGTTATAACTGGGAGAAGTCAACACTAAAACCTCATATCAGCATCCAGGAAATAGTATGGTCAGTTTTGTTGCCATGGAAATGCTACAATTAAATTTTACATATGGCATATGCACTGTCTGATCTCCTTTATACATACTACAATTCAGTAGGTACAGGTAAGATTGCTCTCTCTACTGCAACAAAAGAGAGACTTTGTGAAGCAAAAGAGTTTTTTGCTCATTTCTGAGATGCATAATAAAAAATTAGTGGCACAAAGCAACCCATGGTCAAAGAAACTTTCTCATCCCTGCCATTCGTATGTGGTCTGGTTTGTATATAAGTGATTATAGAATTTTACTCCCATAAAAACTCTTCTGTCCTCCTTTTGTACATATGCCAAATGACAAGGCAAGTTAGAAGCAATTAAAACAAGTATGGCTTGAATTACAGGCCTGTTCCCACAAGACCATGGTGCTAAGTAAATGGGTTAAGATGTGCAATAAGTCAAAGTAGAATCACAGAATGTTTTGTATTGGAAGAACCTTTAAAGGTCATCTAGTCCAGCCTCCCTGCAATGAGCTGGGACACCTTCCACTAGACCAGGTTGCTCAGAGTCCCATCCAACCTGACCTGGAATGTTTCCAGAGATGGGGCATCTACCAACTCGATGGGCAACCTGGGCCAGTGTTCCACCACCTTCGGTGTAAAAAATGTCTTAGAATCATAGAACTGTCAGGGTTGGAAGGGACCTTAAAGATCATCCAGTTCCAACCCCCCTGCCAATGTTAGGGACACCTCCCACTAGAGCAGGTTGCTCAGAGCCCCATCCAGCCTGGTCTTAAAAACCCCCAAGGATGGGGCTTCCACCACCTCTCTAGGCAACCTGTTCCAGTGTCTCACCAGCCTCATGGGGAAGAAATTCTTCCTAATTTCTAACCTGAATCGACCTATCTCTAGTTTGAATCCATTCCCTCTAGTCCTGTCACTGCCCGACAGCCTAAAAAATCCCTTCCCATCTTTCTTGTAGGCCCCCTTAAGATACTGGAAGTCTTCCTTATATCTAGTCTAAATCTCCCCTCTTTTAGTTTAAAAACTTTATCCCTTGTCCTATCACAACAGTCCCTGCTAGAAAGGTTTCTTATTTCTTCCTATATTTCTTATAGGTCACAATAAGGTCTCCTCGGAGCCTTTTCTTCTCCAGGCTGAACACCTCCAACTGTCTCAACCTTTCTTCGCGGGAGACGTGCTCCATCCCTCTAATCATTTTTGTGGCCTCTTCTGGACCCACTCCAACAGGTCCATGTCTTTCTTTTGCTGAGGACTACTGAGGTGGACACAGTACTCCAGGTGGAGTCTCAAGTAGATGCTGTAAAGAGGCCATCTTTTCAAAACTGATATTGCTCCTGGCTTCCTTGTACTCAGCTCACTCCCTGTGAGACAGGGTCTCTCCAGCCTCGCTGCACCACTCCATGCAAAGTGGGTACAATGGACTGTACCTAGAGTCAGTTCCTGGTCCCCATCATCCTGTGATGATGGGCCATGTCTGCTCAAAGGCCAGGTTTTATCTCCCTAGCCCAAATTACAGCACCTAATTATAAAGTGGTTTTGGTTTGTTTTGGTTTGTTTTCCTGTGGGTGCTGCTGGGAGAAAGCAAGCAAAGAGCTTCATGCTCACAAAGTGAGGAAGAGAGTAAGAACATCAAAAAAGCAAAGGAGGAGGGAAAAAGAAATAGGTTTCCATCTTAGACCTCTGCTGTCAGATCAGATCAGGGAAGGCAGAAAAGCTCAGTGTATTTATTATTTCAATAGTGCATTTCCGCAGTGAACTTTTGGTAGTGTCACCTTCTTCATTGTGATTAGATAAACGGATCAGGATTTGGGGGAATGCTGGGTCCTATACTAGCACTGAGAAAAGAATGGGCCAAATGCAAGTCCACTCATGTTCAAAGCTTCAGGGTGTACCAAATATTTCCATTAATTTTGGCACAAGATTGGGAAGGAAATTTAAGAAATGCTGTATGCAGAATGACCCCAATACAAGTATTGATCAAAAAAAGAATTAACATGGGTGATCTGCTCTCTACAACCAGGCACAAGGCTCCCTTGGAAGGTCACAGAGAAAGAAATCACCTGGACACCACTGCTGTGCTTCTCTAATCTTATGATAATTTCCTATTCCACACAATCTCAGTTCTTTACACTATAGTGACATACATTAAACTTGTACTCAGCCCTTCCCATGAAATCCTGGGCTAACTCTGTCCTTGTATTACATATCTAAGAACTGGGTTGAACATGAGCAGAGCTTGACATCACCACGGGTCTGCATCACATTTTAACATCTTTTGTGGGTTTTTTCCTTAAAAAATGATCACCAAAATTTTTCTTCCACTGTCCTCTTGCTTATGCAGCCCTGTGCTCCACAGAGGAATGAGTCTCAGGGTAGGATGTGTTGAGAAACTTGTTGCAGGATGGAGGGCAGAGGCAGCATGAGGAACAAACTTACCTTTCTTGCTCTATATTTTACAATGCAGCAAAGAACATCCCAGCCTTTGATCATTACCTCCACGCTGGGTCAAAGTAAAAATGTGACCTTAGAAACAGTGCTACTTGAAATTACAAGGCTTTCATTCAGGATTTGTTACCTTTTATGTTTCCATTGCACTCCCATTAACAGTCTCACTTTTGCAGGTGAACTTTCCATGCATGCTTTCAAACCAGTATTTGCTGACTTAAAACACTTTCAAAGCAAGAGCTGCCAGTGCTGGTCTAGATGACACATTGTAATGATCCAGCTGAAGGGTGATGGAAGGAAGAAGCATATGAGCATCTGAATTAGAGCTGTCTCACATCACACCACAGGCCCTAAGGTTGGACAGCTAGGAAGAGCCAAGTGGGGCCAAAACCCAGTGAGATTTATAGCTTAAATAAACAAATAAATAAAACATTGCTGTTCTGTTTTCCCTTGCCAGAACTCACTGCCTTCGTCCACCCAGGCCACCATGGAAGAGAAGTTTTTAAACTTTTGCTTACAAGGGAATGTTGTCCTACAAGATAATTTGTGAGCTGGTCAGCAAGGTGCTCTAGGTCTGACCTCCCATGACTTGGTTGCAATGTTATTGCAGGGGTATACTGCAATAATACAAGTCCTCCCAGTGCAAAAAATAGTGCATTACTGTGCTGGTACAAGAGGAGGTCAAACTGTCCTTGTCCAGCTCCTTGCTTTGGCAAAGAAATTCTGTTTCAGCCCTATACCAACTGTGGGTGATGGCTCACGTTACATTCTTTAGGGACCCACCACTTCTTGACACCCTCTCTACCCACTCTTCTAATTCAGGAAGAGGAAAGAACTAATTCCCCAGGAGCAGAGGTTTATCTAGGACACAGAGAGTGTGATCATGTCAATAAGAAACAACAACAAAAAAATATTGCACCTGGCAAGCTGAGGGATGTTCACTAGCCCTGTTCCTGCAATTAGTACTTTTATTTTGCCCTTTTCAATGTTGTGCTGAGCCCCACAGTGCTGTTTTAATCAGTGTCTAGTTCAGCTGCGGGTCATGGGTGGGTCAATATAGATTGCCCTAAGCCTCAGCCATGTATCCTTCATCAGAGGTAAATTTGGGTGATGATGGGCACCAACTGGAATTGTCATTATCGTAACTGAATGAGCAGGCACAACCTCTGAAGAGGCTGGAAAGCATTGATTTTTACCTGATTTATTGTTATTTATGCACACGCCTAGCCTGTCTCCTGGAAATGGATGCACAGGCTTCAGCTGATCTACTCATGTGAGTAAAGTTAAGTACTTCAGAGCTTGCAGGCTTTGGGCCTAAATCCATAAGAGCAAAGCATCTTGCTGCATGCCCTGAATTTATCTAGACCAGAAACCCTTATTTCAGCTTGAAACTTCCCAGAACCTCTGCCTGTGCTTTCATAAGAGGATGACCTTAAGCTGTTGACATATTCCATTGAAATGTGATTTAAAGTTCTGTCAGGAAGGCAAAACTTTTTTTTCTCCCAAAGAAAAACACAACAAACAAACATAAGCTGCTGCTGTTCTCTGGCTCTTCACTTCTAGTAGATGGATTCCTCGGGCAGACAGGTAAGACACAATTGAATTCGTGAGCCTAATGCATATCAGTTCATGCACCCTAGACTAGCTCCCCAAACTGCACATCGCACCATCTGTCGTGCATAGGAGGAGGGTAAGTGGTAAAAAAAAAAAAAAAAGAAAGAAAGAAAATCTGCTTGGTACACAGAAGAAAATCATTAGCACTGGAAACGGTGCTCTTACCTGAAAAAAGGCAACATGTGCCTCAGGGAATGAAAGCTCATTAGAGCGCTAGTCTCCGTTTCCTTTATTGTTAACCATCATGTGTAAACATAAGCCAAAATGTCTATTTAAAGGATTGCAATGCTCAGTCACACATAATTTTCAAGCACTTTCTAGATGTCTGCTCTTGCCAAGAGCTGTTCTTTCTTTCCTTCATAACATTTAGGCTTTCCCTTCATATTTCAACACATCTCACCCTGCGGAACTCCATAACATCTCTACCTTGCATACTTCACTTTCTCAGTCCACCTCCACAGAAGCCACCACCAAAAGCCACCAGCTTCATCCCAGAGCTGGTCTTCACCAGACCCTGTGCTGCTGATGCAGAGCAAGGAACAGCCCAGGCTTTACTGAGCAGGTTTCAGGGCAGGTGATATTACTGAAGGTCCAAATGATGTCAGTGATGCTTTCATTGGAGATCACCATATTCCACAATATTTCCACTAACTCCAAGCTGACTCAGACAGGTGTGTAATAGGTTATACAATCCAGATATTTAATGAGGTTTGGACTATGCTCCTTCCATACGGGAGTGGGTTGCTGCCGTACCAAAATCTCCAGCTGCCTTCTAAATGAGACATCTCTAACAAGGATTATGGTTTTTGCATTTGTTTTCACTCATCAGACTAAAGGATGACAGCATCCCCTTTTCATTTATATGATTTATTTATTAATTTCTCCAGCAGTTGCCCGTAATGAATGCACTGATCAGCAATACTCGAGACATTGCTGGTCCAAAATATAATTGAATCTTGGTTCTATAACTTGAAATTGCTATCAATACTTATTGAAACACACAACATACACTTGTCCAGTGAGTGCTTATAAGTGACTTAGGTTACTATGCTGTGGCTGATTTATAATAAAACCATCTGAATTATGAACTGTGTGAAGAAGAGGTAATTACATTTGAGATGTAAAGGCTGGCGGTGCTTTGGATTGTGATAAATGCAAAGTCAAAAGAGTCTTCCCCGGGGACATCGGCATCAAGAGATGCTCAACTGCTCCATAGGCATATGTTTTATAGTGGGACAAGTCTTTTATTGGCAAAGTGGGACTTATCTATTTAGGGATAGTTATTCCACAAGTTAAACCAGTATGAGCTGCTACACATTACAATGGGAATGTTGCTGAATCGTTAGAGAATTAAAGAAACAATAAAATCCTCCATCAGATTGATTTTCTTTCCTTACATTTTAGCTCTTGGATTTATGGAGGCAGTTTTAACAAAGTGCCTACCAGCAACTTAACTCAAAGCCTTAGAAGCCAAGTGCTCTTTTGCAGCAAGTTTGCTGCTGTTGTTACTGCTCAGCAAAGGCTAAACCTTCAAGCTACATTATTAATTGAACTTAATAAACAGTCGGTGGAAAGGGATAAATTCCTCTAGAGTCTGGTTCATCCCACTTATCTGAAATATCTAATTTAAGAGGGAATGAGTAGTCTTTTGTGAGGCACCTGTCTCTCATCACAGACTGCAAATGGACCTTTTAGCACCTAACTTTGCAAGAAAAAGTATTGAAGGAAATCCCACCTGCAAAGACTAACTGAGACAAGAGATAACCTCTTGTTCAGTTTGCATGACTGGTCATTGCTCCTATCTGCCACACTGCACACATACATCTCTCTCCTACTGATAAGACCTGGGTGTATATTGTCTGGTCTGTCAATACAGATAGTAGAAAAAATACAGAGACATATGACGTGCAAGATTAATATCCTTCCAAGTTCAGACATTTCCCATGCAGGCTCCTGCATCTCAGCTGGCATAGCTCTCATTATAGTCAAGGTAGAGAAATACAGATTTTGAGGACAAAATTCATCTGACCAGCTTTAGAGGACAAGGTGAATTTTGCCTCCAAAATCATAGACTCCTCCAACTCCCAAACTCCATGATCTATAAGAAAAGCAGATGAATAGTTCAGAAATGGATATTTTCAGTAGTTTGAGATGTTTTACCAGGTGTAACCTGCTTTTATAGTCATCACAACTGGTGACTAGGATAGATCCAAATCACAGACCACAGCAGGAAAGCTTTGGGGTGCTGTTCCTTGAGCAAGACAGGTATTGAACTATCCAGAAGGAGAAAGCATAATTGTTTGCATTAATGTGCTTGATGTCACATATTTATTCTAAAAGTCCACATGACAGTACATACCCTCTGAAAACACCCTCATGAGATTGCTTCAGAGTCAGTACACTTTAGTCCCATCTCAACCAGGTGGTGGATGAAATACTTTCCTTCACTCATTTCTTCTGTGTCTCCTACTCTAAAAACAAGACAGCTTTCAGGGGAAGGAATGATTTTGCTCTGATTTTGGCTCCCAGAAGCTTTATGCCTGGGAAAGATGAATTTTCAAAGTTTCTTTCAGCTCCTTTCTTTTTTTTTTTTTTTTTCTTTTTATGAGTAGTTGATTTCTAATTTCTATGAAAAGGCACATTTGTCACAGATTTATCATGCACAGTTGTCAAGATTACAAGAACTGTTCCTACTGCTTTTGGTGTTAGCAAAAATAATTTGTAACTCCAGAATCATTGTTATTTGTGGACAGCTTTAAAGGATGCTTTTGTGTTTCTTCCTGAATTAAAAGCTGCAGACATAGAAGCACAGCAAAATTTGAGTCTTA
Source organism: Megaceryle torquata (assembly GCA_024611175.1). NCBI lineage: Eukaryota > Metazoa > Chordata > Aves > Coraciiformes > Cerylidae > Megaceryle > Megaceryle torquata. The sequence goes on along the minus strand of JANIJG010010872.1, from coordinate 40,610 downwards.
AAAAAACCCCTTACTTCTGCAAATACATAAACCAGATGTTCTTGTGATGTCTAAGCTGACATATATTCACTTCAGCAGAGTTAAAGGGATTTCCTGGATGGATAAGGATTTAAGCCACTAACCCTGGTCTTTCCCTCCTCCCAGCTTCCCAAAGTATCAGTCATCCTCAGAGCCTGTCTCCTTGAACCCCTTTGTGTTGCATCCTCTTCACCTCTGATCTGGTGATCAGTTTTTCCAGCTAGATATTTTGACGACTCTTATTGTAATACTTGTGCAGATGACAAAATAGATCATAAATAATTTATTCTCAAATAACCCCATCGTAAGAGTATTATCATGTGCCCAGGGATGGGTTTGTCATGCACTGTTTCTGCCTTGCCAGGCAATAAAAAAAACCTGCCGAGCTTGCTGCACATATGATGATGAATGCCTTTTTCTTTTAAAACACCAATACTACACTTCTGACTCAGGGTTCCCTTCAACGGTGAACGACACAGGCACATATGCCCACGTCTGCAGCCTGCAGCAGCATCAGAAGTGGGAATTCCCTTGCTCTTATTAATCAGATCGGGATACTGGCATAAAAATCTGGTGATGGGACAACATTAATCATTTCATGTATGATCCCACCAGTGAAAGAGAGAAAGGTTCAGACAGAAAAAGTCCAGGACATAGAAATCTGGGGTCTGTTGCAGAAAAGTAGAGACAAAAGAGCAGGATCAGATAAGGGGTGGAGGGGGGGAAAGTGAGAGGAAAGAGAAGGGAGAATAAAACCAGAAAGAAATTGCAATATCCTAAAATGAAGCAGCAGCAAAGTATTGAACACATATCTCACTGCAGAACTGCTGAAGGAAATATTGCCCCACTGCTACAAATCACCTGCTGGTACTGGTGATCATTTTCTCTGCACTGTAGGGCTGTGTGCCTTTATACTGGGCCTACAGGTTGTTAAATATAAAATCTGATCTTTCTCCACAGGAGAATGTGATGCTCCTTGACCAGACGATGTTAGAAAAGTTAATTTTCTAGCCTAAAATGCATCTATACTCTTTGGATATGCCTGCAAATTCAATCTCCTCCCAGCCTCCCCACCAAGTTTCTAGTTCCTGCCTAAATGAACTACACAAATGGAGGTTTCTCTCTACCATGTGCCCATGTGCAGCTTGGAGGCAAGTTTTGCAATAAGGCTGACAGGAGAGTAGACCTCTATTAAGAGAGGTGGCAGCAAAGAACAACACAGTGATTAAATGCAAAATTGAAATCATAATGAAAATTGGGGCACTGAAAAGAAATTTTAATTAAGTAAGCAACTGCAAATCAAACAAATGTATTCATTATTTAATCAGCTAGTGAGTGCAAAAATCTCAACTAATCAGGAAAGTCTCAGGGAGCAGATAAAGAAATAAACCAAGGAACAAATTTAAAAGCCATAAGAAAAGAGCATACATGTGCACTGTAAAAGAGGATTTGTCCGAGAAACCAAAGTTGAACTGCTGCTTTTTTTTTTCTCCATACCTGTCGTTTCTTTTCTTTTATGAGGAAGTAAAACTGTGTGCCCCCAACTACTGCTCAGCTCTGTGTCCAGCATGGCACATCAGCTGCACAGAGCATTTGGGAGAGATGGCTGAATCCACCTGGGCTGTGTTTCTCACGCACAAGGAGGGCCAGCAGAGGAATATGATTCATTAACTAGAGCTTTGCCACAAATCTGCCAACTTGCTCCTGCTTAAGGGAAAGAAGGGAGACCGAGCACTTAATCTGTATGATGAAGACTTGCATAAGACTGTGCATATTTTCACCCCAAATTTTTTCTGCCCAACACGTGTGAGTACAGGAGCGAGTAGGCACCATTCAACTTCAATGAACTCCTTGCAAAGTCAGCAAACAGCTCATCATGAGCACAGAGAGCCCTTTCAAGCCTCAGAGCTACTTCAGGGTAACCAAATGAGTCACAAGCAGTCAAGTAATTACTTTTCCAGGTTTCCTTACTTATGAATCTGGATCTGTGTACAAAACCATGAATCCAGAGAGAATTGGCCATCACACCTTGCCAGTGTAGACTTGTTTGCACTCAAAAAAGTTGTATGGGGCAGGAGATAAGTTAAAGAGTAGTACAAACAAGTTATTTACCACACAATCTTGTAAGTATAGCCTGTCTAGAGCCTAATAAAAAATCACACATTTAATTAGCGCTTCATTCAGCATTGTGTGAACAATGATTCACTATGCCAAGCAAGAGGAGAAGGGTAGCAAATAGACCTTCTATGAGGTATCTGAGAAAAAAACCCCGGAAGATATTTTATCCAAAGAGTAAAGATCAGCTGCATATCAAAGATGTGTGAGAAAACACAGTGGTGCTTTTAAAATACAAGCATAGCAAAATCTTCTGTACAATAAGTGGAAATTGAAGACATTATTGTACCAAAAGGAAAGTAGTCTGATTTTATACCCAGAGTAGGGAACTGGGACACCAGATACCTGGTTTCCTATTCTTTCTCTATCATTGGAACATGGCGCAAAAACTTCTTTTCTATTTCTGCTTGTCTATGGTATTTGGTTGCTCCTACTGCCACAACAGCCAAGCCTTTCACCCTCGCAGCATTTTTCACCTCATCACCCCTGTTCTGCAGATGCAAGTGTCCAGCCCTCTAGCTCCACCCAGGAGTCTCAACTGCCTAAACACTGCTTGGGGCAACAAGGTGACAAACTCTTGTTCTTGGAAGGCAGGGCTCAGGAGGCTCTTGAAGTTCAATGCTGCTAATGTTTTTTTTAGGTTAACATTTCCAGGTAATTAAAGGTCTGCCAACAGCACTCCCCAACATGCCCCAGCCTTCAGAGGACCAATTATCCCAGCACCTAGCTCATTCCTCGGGCTTATCGTATTGCACTATTAGGAACTACCCGGTGGAGTCTGGGCTGCAGACATGCTCCAAGCACGCTTGGAAAATCAGGCTGTGCCCCTCCAAGATGAAACAGTTCTCTGTTCTTCTGCTGTAGGTCCACAACTGAGGAATAAGGTTCATTTATGGAAGATTAAAATATGGTTTTGTCTCCAACAATGGGCATTGAACCCATTTTCTGAGCACTGTGGACACAAAATCATAGAAGATGCTGAAGCAGTGCTGTGTCCTTCATTCCTTGATATTGATGCTATGCTGCTATCTTGAAATAATTAACCGATAATTGGGCTGTGCTGGAAAGAAGGGAGAAGTGTGATTCTATAGCTTCATGATTAGGGTTCTCCCCTAGGAGGAAGGGTAGCTGGCTTCTAGTCCACTTAATATTTTACTGCTCAATATTAAAGAAAAAGCTTTATTGCGTACTATTCCCTGAGTGCCTCTAGAGATCCACAGATCTTCCATCTCAACCCTTTTGTCCAGTTATGCTGTCAGTTTGGTCAGCACCAAACTGAAACAGAAGTGTTGCAAGGCCAGCTGAGTGCTGGCTTGCACAGTGACAACCATTCTGGTCTCTGGGGGTTGCATGGAAGCATCTGCCCATCATGAGCCCACTGGCAGCCTCAGAGAAGTTCAAGTTTCACCTGTATTTTGCTGAATCAAAGTTGACTTGTCTTAAACTGCAGAGATCGCAACACAGAGGTTGAGTTTATATGGGTGTCGTGCTGCTGACAGCTGCTGCTCAAAGCAGCCTTCACTTGGAACATTTAATGCTTCAGTGATCCCATCTGAACGTCGTTCCAATTTTATGATTGGGATATAACATCCCTCTGCCTTGCAAGTAGCAGTTGCCCCCAGTGCCCACACTTTGCACACGTGCTCTGGTGCTGGCTTCACTACCACCAGCCAAAAACCCAGAGCATCTCCTGCTCCCTCTTAACCACATTAGTGGGAGTTAACGACATTGTTCAGATTGGAAGGAAACAGTAAATTCAGTTGTGACTTACTAGTGGGACTGGCATGCTGTCAGCAAGCACACGCACACGTATACGTGTACATGCCCACAGAGTGACCTATCCTGACACACACACCAGGGTTTGCCCCTAGAAACACATTTTCTATTAATTAGCAGAGATCAGAACCAAACCTCAGTCTCCTGTGTGAGATAATGTCACTCTAGCCTAAGAACTAATCTATCGGCTAGAAACTAGATGAATAAGACTGATTTTAGGGAAGATGAGGTCATTCTTAGATGACATCATGCAGCCACGTAGCATCCCAATGTATACGCTACGAGAACACGTAACAGTTTCTGCTTTGCCACAAGAGCATGTTTGCATAAGCAGTATCAGGAAAGAGGCTAGAAATCATTCTATGCACAGAAAGCTGCTTTATGAACTTCTCCATCCATCCCTATAGCAAAGGAAGCATTAGTATCTTCAGAAAATCCATCTCCCCCAAATCCCTGATTATGTCTGGAGCTGGAGGTCAGAATTGTGCTTGCTGAAGGGAAATCCCACTCAGCACACATCTAATTATGTTTCTGTCTTCCAGATCCCACAGTGCAGTCCCTGATAAAAGAATAGACAGGAAAAAGGAATCAGTTGCAGTTCAGTTTATGATTTTACATTATTAAGCCATTGGGGACTGCCAGACAATCTGAGAGCTTAGTGAACTGAACTCTCTAAGACCTGTTAAGTACTCAGGAGGCACTATGCAAACCCACAAAATAAGAGCATTAATTGTCAGGCAGACTTGTCAGGATACTCAATAAAATGATTGACAGATGAGAAGGGAGTGGAAAAGAGAGAAGGGAAGGGCAGAAAATACGAATTAGGAGGTTTCCACAACCCGTTCTCCAAGTCTCAGAAGCATTCTTCAGAACTTCTTCCTATTTTTTGAGTGAGGCTTTGCTTCTCATTTCATGGGGGCAAACCCATGCTTTAGCACTGATTTCACTGGAATTACTCCAGATTTACTGCAGTGTAGCTGTACAGCATTGGCTCTTTCTAATAATATGCCTCATTAATGGCTACTTACAGTGTAACTGAATTATAGGACGTCTAGTTCTGGGCAATTGCTGCAAAATGGAGCACTGACGTGACACCTAATAAAGTACTTGTAAATGCCTTCTGGGAGCTATAATGCTATATTATTTATGAAGTGCCATTGTGTTTTAAAGGCAGAAGAGCAGATGTTAAAATCTGTTTTATTTACACAGTGTCACTGAGGATTAAATCTATTGTCTTTACTGAGCATATCTCAATATATACAATGCACATGTTGGCATGGAGCTTCTCTGGAGACATGGAGGTCAGACACACCAGGGCACACCAACACCACCTATGGAGACAGAACGGTTCAAAATGGATGTGTCCTAGTTTAAGCACTGAGACGGATGTTCAAAATTTGTGCAAAAATAAGTAGGGAATGGTGTTTTTCCCAAATCTGACTTCCCACAAAGCTAGAAGTGGTAGACTTCTTTTGGTGATAATCTATGGAGCACTCCTGCTAGGCAAAGAGAGTGCTCATGGAGAGCAGGACACCTCCTAAACAAACGGTATCCCTCGTCATGACTTTTGGCAACAAGTGGATTCCTGCCATGAGTTTTTTCCTAAGAAGCAAACCTCCCTTGTATGTGAGCTCTGAATGTGTTAATACAGAGACTTCTGGTGCAAGAAAAGAAATGCAGCATAAAGTTGAACCCTTACAGCAGTAACAGGTCATAACCTCACTTGCTGCATTTGCTGTTTGGTGCCTGAGGGCAGCACGCTGCTGGGCTCCTGGAGCACGTAGGCAGAGGTGTCTTCTGCCACGTAGGAAGTTTAGTCTGGTACTACCCAGAGATGCTGCCGTCAGGAGACTGCAGCTCCCAACCAGCTGTCACATCAGCAGCTTTCACTGGGGGCTGTGTGCTGCTTTGCTGTGCTGCAAAGACCTCTATCTAGTGTCCCATGAAGGAGAGCCATGCAGAGCTTACACCTGGGCCCTGACACTGGCAGAAGTCTCTCCTGGCAAAAAGAAAAATAAATTAAAATTAAAAAAAAAAAGAAATAGATTTGGGAGATTTGAGGATATTATCCTCCTTGAACCAAAGGGGTAACAGCTCTTCTCTGAACCCCACACATTGCCTAACCAACTGTCTTGCCAGGCTGATGCCCAAAGTGCTGCTGAGGCGTTGCTGGGCAGGCAGCTCCTGCAAGCTCCCACGCACTCAGCAGCACAGGGGCCCATTACTCCCTTGGGCTTCTCTCCAGCTCCGGTGAATTCATTCTACCAAAGAACTTTTCCCTTTTTCTATTTTTTTTTACCAACACACAGAAGCAAGAAACATCTTACCCCCCCAAACCATGCATTTCTCAATACATCCCACGAGTGATTTGAGCATTCATGGTGCCCTTCCAAGAGGTATGGCCAGTTGTTATAAACATGATGAGCTGTTGTAATCAACCATGGCAGTCCCAACACCACTAACACAACAAATGTTAAGGCTTTAGTCACCCGGAATTACCCTGTCTGAAACTTTGCTGGAGTTTTGAAATGGAAAGCATCACTGAACACAAATGTTGGTCTACTTGAAGTAAGCATTTCTTTAGGAAGGCAAATTGCTTGCTTTGGACCTATCAGAGGAGTCTGGGGTGAGTGGTCTTGTTCTTTATTTGCCTCCTGCCCAGATAATCCCCTGCTGGTGTCAAGGAACAGGAAAAGGATGTAATGCGGTATGGGCAACCCTGTCCACCACAAATAAATTTTGTCCTCTTCTCTCTTACTTCTCTTTGGGGGGGACTTATTATACCCTAACAGGAACTAATCAGTCCCTGTCTGCTCTCAAGTCATCCAAAACTGCCCAAGTCTCTAATCGCAATTCCCATCTCCCTTCTTCCCACATCAATCTCAAGCCTCCCACTGGTGTGGTGCTTTCTCAAATGCTGCATTTTTGCCCCATGAAAGTACCACTGGTTCCTTCACCAACCTGCAGCAAGGCCCTCCAAGGCTCTCCAGACATCACCACTCTCTGAATTCCCACTGAGATCTGCAGGGATTTTAAAAGCTAGAAGTTTTGCTCAAATAATTTTATAGATAGAAGGTTTTAGTTCATTTTTCTAGAGGGAGATAGTTTAAATTGTGAAATGTTTAAAACCCAAGGCTGCTTTTGTTTCCACAACCCTGTAAGAGGGGAAACTATAAATCCTAAAATGGATAAACTGAGGACGAAAGACTGTTCAGTGCTGCATGAAAAGTGAATTTCTGTACAGGGGTCACTGGGCTCAGATCTGTCTCCCAAGTTATCCCCAAAGAGCTATGAAAAGGACAGGGCTTTGGACAGAATTTCACAGTGGAAACCTCCCAAACTGAGAATACAATTAGGATAGCAAAGTCTGGGGCAGGTGTGAGGGCAATGAGGTTCCCCTCAAACAGGGGAAGGGGACTGGAGCCCTGGTCAGCCATCACCCTGCACAAGGGCCACTGTGGGCTTGTGAGGAGGCATCCTGGCCAGCTGGGGTGGATATGGAGTAGCACAGGAGCTCTGAGGAGCTTTGGATAAAACCAGCCTGTGTTGTAAAAATGTCCCAACAGAAATACACTATAAAAATAATTACATTTCTGTAATTTTTTAAATCTTTAACAAAATAAATACCCTGAGAGGTGAACCAGAGAACATAGTGCTTTCTCACTGGGGAGAACCTCAGGGGTTTAATAGGTTTGGGACCCAGTCCCAACTACGTGTTATGTAGGTGGGATCATCCTTCCTTATTCAGGACAGGTGGAGGTGGTAAATAAGCTTTTTTGCAATGAAAAAATTCTTCAGCTTCTTTCTGAAGTTGTAAGACTGATCAGAAGAACAGAATCAAACCAGGTAAGAAGAGCCTGGCCTTGGGATTGGATGTCAGAGGAGAAACCTATGCACTGGTGCTGTCAAAGTGCTTGCTGTGTGTGTGTGTGTTTGGCTAGATGTGGCTGACAGAAAAGGAGAAAGGAGGTTGCTAAGCAGAGAGAGAAACCATTTAAAGGATGTCCATTAGAAAAAATAATAAAGGTTGAAGTGTTGACTGAAGAAGAGAACCTGGAAAAGGAGATACATGCTGATGTTTGGTTCCTGCAGCACCAAGGCACTAAACATGCATCAGAGAATGCATCAAAGAACAATCTGATTATAGCCAGTTCCTACCCCCACTGGAAAAAGCCTGGGGATCCCCCAGAGGTCAATATTTGCTTGGTTCAGAACCAAGAGAGCAGCATTTCCCACACTTCAATAGGAGCAATACTGTGTCTCTGATGGGTATGAGATGCTATCTCAGAGCCAAGTGCATTTCTCAAGCATATGGTTTAACAACTAGTTGGACTTGGCAGTGTTAGACATCTCTTTAAACAGGACCTACTGCAGGCATCTCCTAGAGCCTGCTCAGGTCAAAGGAGGGAGTTCTGAATGGCTGTTTGGGGTGGCTGGCATGTAGTGTATTCCTCTTCTGCCATCAGCTCATGAGGACCTTGTAAACTACGTGGATAAAATAAACCTCGACTCATCTCCAGCAGTGCAATGAAGCTAAAGTAAAGGTTAAATTAATCACCAGATGGTTACTATCACAGAATCACAGAATGTTAGGGGTTGGAAGGGACCTCCAAAGATCATCAAGTCCAACGCCCCTGCCAGAGCAGGATCAAGGCGCAGAAGAATCTCCCCCATCTTTACCATGGTGCAAAATGCAGCTGCTGCTGGAGAAGGGAACCTGCCTCTTGCTATAGAGGTTGTAGGTGACATCAAAAGGATGCTAAGAAAAACTTTAGGTACTCCCTGTTCAAATGAATATGAACTACAACAGTCTATATAGTCACACAGTGACTGTTTCTGTGGCAAGAGGGCTTCAGAGCTGTGCTATTTTTCCCCTGATGATATCAACAGGAAAGTGTGATATTTATTAGCTTTCTAAAGCAGCCCCATTTGTAACCACAAACTGAGTTTAGCTTGGAAAAAGTTTTCATTCCATTTTTCACTACATTTACCTTTAGAGGCCGTTTTGCCCTGGGGGGGGCATCCTGATGAGGCAGATCTTTCCCGAGATGGGTTGTGACCTTGGGAAAGCTCATCCCTGGAGGGGACAAGCAGAAGCAGGGGGGCACGAGAAGCAGAAGGGGTATTGATTTCAGACCTACAGACTCCTGCCAAAGGGTCAACTCCAAGGCTGCGAGCGCCCTGTGTCGTGCTATTAGCTGGTGTCATTTGCCAGAAGCAAGACTCTCCCGTGGTCTCTGCTCGCTAATCCGCGAGGCTCGTTGCCACGCTGTAGGTTTGTTTTGAGGGGGCATGGGGGGAGGCAGAGAGGAGATCAAATTAGCCTCCTAGGCATGTACACAGGGAGAAGGTGCACACAGGCACCTTTCCCCCTCCTTCCTATCACGGAGGGGTATAAAATCAGCCGCCCCCATACGGCAAATATTAAAAGAGCCATATTAAGTGCAACAAGCACGATTGCTTAGTGGGCATTTTTTTGCCTCTCTTGAGACCCATGAGAGCCCCAGGGATAGGACCAAAGAGACACATCTGTGAGCAGCTGCCTCCTGTGAAGCCTGTAACATTTCTGACTTGGCTTCTGACCTTGCTTAGTAGAAGAAAATTCCCCCAGCTGGGGAAAAAACCCACACCGGGATGCCCAGATGCAGGTCCTCCCCCAGGGAGGAGCAGTCCTCCCTCTGTCTCAAAGGGCTCCCATGGGGACATGTGGCAGCTTTCCAGCAGAGGTGAGCTCTACAACTACCCTGAAGAGGGTCTCCAAACACATCCAAGCTGGGTACAAATCTGTCTCTCATCACACCAAAACCCAATGGGCCACCACCATCACCCCAAATTGGGCAGCAGGGAGAACACCAGAGATGAACTTTGGCCACTTACACTCCTTACTGTTATTATGTACGTGCAAACACTGCCCTCTGCCTCCTGCAGAAAGGCTTTGTTGTTGGGTTGGGGAGCTGTTGGCTTTTTTATTTTTCTCTCCTATGGAGCAGGATGATAAAACAGCCTTCTCCAGCCTGGCCGCATGCTGGCACACAGGGAGCTGAGAGCAAAACACTGGCACACCTGGCTCAGCACTGGTAGTGCCAGCCCAAATATTCAGAGCTGTGCAGTGGACTGTAAAAGTCTTAAAATAAGTCAAACTTGGGGATTTTCTTTTCTGTTTTATGAAAGTGAGGAGTTTTGGCTTGTTCTGCCCCCGGGGATCACATTTTCAAGCATTTTTGTCCCAGGTAATGAACTTTTTGGTTGTTTTTTAACTGTGTTGAATCTCTCAAGGGAAGGGGAAGATAAAATGATTAAATGGCATCAAACTTTATACCCAGCCTGAGACACCTGTCCAGGCTGCTTCATCAGGGCTGATTCCCAGCACATACCCAGATGACTGGCTGTGCAATCAGCCAGACTAAAGCCAAAGGTGAGCAAGGAAATATAGGAGCAGAGCAAAGAAATGACCATTCCCAAAATGACAGCCAGCCTGGGACATGGCCAGAAGTGCCTCTGCTTGGACAGGAGAGCAGGATGAAGTCCCAAAGACTTCTTGCCTTGCAGGTGGAGTCTCCCCAGCCCAGCCCCTGGGAGGGGCACATCTGAGCTTTGCCCAACTGCAGATGCTCCTGGACAACTCTCACGCAAGGTGTCCATTGCCCACCACCCAAATGCCGGCACTTCCCTTTGCCCCTTGACTCCTGAAAGGCAGCACGGATCCGGGCTCCCAGGGATTTTCAAGAGCAGGGAGGTGCTTGTCTCCTATTTACACCTTGGAAAATCCCCTTGAACTTTTATTTACATTGGGCCATAGATGGTCCCAGATGGCTGCAGTGTCACGCTTAAGGAAGCACAGAGGGCAGGGAGGCAGTGAGTCAAATCATGGGAAGAGAAGAAAAGGCATAAATGTTGTACACAAGCTGCAGATGAACCCATAGGCATGAGCTGGGGCTCCCAGGCATGGTCTGTCCTTCTTCAAACTTTGGTTTCCCCATCGAAGTGGCAGCTCTGCTCCTATTTCATGCTGTTTTGTCACAGAGGTTATCACAGGGAACACTATTCTGAAGTAATGCATCCTTTTTTTTATTTTTATTTTTTCATTCTGGTCAATAAAGCTGCAGTTTGACTTTAGGGTGAAGATTTGGATCAATTCTCATTTTCTACAAAATGATTCTCTCTTATTCACCAAGGAATAGAATTGAAAATGTAATCTATCTTGTTGAGAGGTAGAGTTAGGGTCATGAAAATTAACCCCCAGGTACCATTTAGCGTGTCTTTTCATATGCCAGCAAATAGCAGAGAACATCTTTGGATTTCTAAACAGTAACTTAGAAAAAAAAATACAATCAGTTTGTCCCAGGCATCTGAAGGGATCCTGCCACTGAGTCACTTTTTCTCTGCAATGTAAAATAACTGAGAACAACCGTTTTCAGCAATGATTTGCTAGAAAATACTGTTGCCAGATGAAAATTGGGATATGGGTGACTTTATCTCACAGCATTATTTTTTAATATTTGGCTATATAAATTGAAGCAGAACTGGACTCCTTTATATTAAACAATTTTGCTTCTGAATCCACAGGATAAAAAGAAAAATCAAGAAATAAAATGTAATAAGTGCTCTCATGTAAGGTCAGGAAAATGTGACACTTTAAAATGACCTGAACTGATGAAGAGAACAATCAAGTGTAGCTGGCCCAATGCAGAAAGCTTTGTGGAGGTACTACCCAGATATTGCCTTTATACCTACAATTTAGACTTTCTATTGCAAGCAGGAGTACCAGAGGCAGACCTTTCATCCAGCATGACACTTTGTACAGTTGTTATTGGTGATCACCAGAGGCGAAGCTTCTAAAGGAGGCCCAGGCTGGGTAAATGTGCATGGTGATCCAGCAAGGTCTGAGAGAACTGCTGTGGTTTGTGGGTCTTCTAAAACTGATGGGAGTCAGAAGAGATGCTGGAAGGAAAGCACACTGGGCAACATGGAAGAAGAACCAAAAAACCCAGTGTGAAGGAGGAGGATGATGAAATGATTAAGAGACCTGGGAATTGCTCCTCCTGGTGCAAAGGGTTTCTGTCAGTAGGAGGACTCACCATCGCATTAGTTCTGCAAAGAACAGCTTGAATACTGCCAGTGGTCAGGCTGATCAGGTACTTTCTGTGAAATCCATTCAGCAACTCAGTGTTGGGATTTGGACCAACACTTCTCTTTTTTTTTTTTTTTTTTTTTGAGTTGGTAGGAGTTTGTACCTTGTGAATTGGGCTTGGTCACAACTTCACATACTAGTTCCAGGACCTGCTTTTATTCTGCATGATAACAGGGAGAGGGAAAACTGTGGTGCACCACAGAGGTGTTCTATGGTGTGGCCAGGAAAGTATTTTTGGTTAAGAGCTCAAGGCTTAGCTCTTTGTCAAAAGAAATTAAGGGAAGGGGAACGGAAAGGAAGTTAGTTCATGGAAGGAAATTTCACAGTGGCACTGAAAACAAACTAACCAAGATGAAGAACAGAGTCTTTGGATTTCATTCAACCAATGCATAAACTAGAGAATTTCAAAAGCAATTCAGCTGATTTTTATCCTCAACACTGAACTTGATAGAAGTGGTCAGCTCTAAATTGCTATTCTTATTTGTCATCTGAGTTCCTACAGCACTCAAGAGAGTCCAGGGTATCTTTGTTCTGGGGACAGTAAAAATTATGAATAAAAAGCCCTCCTAAGAGTTTCCAACCCAAAGACAAGACAATATTTAATAACAATTGCACTAGATTGCTGGGAACTGATGAAGTGGTATCTGTCAGCATGATGGCCATGATACTCATCCATCAGTGATTTAAACACTACCAAGGGCTCTCCTGCAGCAAAAGCGCATTCAAAGGAGGACAACGAGGGTACTTGGCAGATAGTTTCTAGGTGTCCACAGGAAAACACAAAGATGCTTGTTCAAAAACTGTACAAAAGTGAGAAGCAGAGGCTGATGTGGGGCAGGTTAGAGATGGGAATTAGAGGCAAGAAGTGACAGGCCATGGGGGTCCTGAAAATACAAACAGATTGCTGTGCCTGATGCAGAAGGCAAGGCACACTGATGCAAAGATGAAAGGAGAGAGGCATGCCAGCCAGAGCAAAGGGATGGGGAAATGCTCTGAATGGGTATGTGACCAGTAGGACTGTGCCTGCCAAGGCTGAGGAAAGGCTGCTGCAAATCTGGGTAACGTAAACTCGGAGCAAACTTTTGGCTTTTAGCTCTGTCAGACAGAACAAGAAATAACCTCCATGGGGCGAAGTTGGAGGTGCAGAAGATGACTCTCAGTAAGGTCATGAATAGGAACCCAGTTTATGTTGTCCTCAGAGACTCATCAGGGATGGGGCGAGTAGCTCAGTTTGGACATCCAAAATGCCAGTGAGATATCTAAGCTCCATGAAAGAGAGGAATGTGTTTTAACACCTCCCTGCCTTTTGCTGCCATCTTCATGCTCAGCAAGTGAGTCTCTGCTAGAGCAAAAGCTGTCAGAGCCATGAATGTGCCCAGGACAGAGGTGCACATGGGTGGAGATGTATGCACGAAGCCACCCACCTACAGTCACAGCCGTGAGACCCATGGGTCCCAAGGAAAGACGCCATTCAACACAAACCCTCCACCCTCCCTGTGTCCCTGGTGGCCATTTCCCAAAGCAGTGCTGGTGTCAGCTTTTCTGCTCTCACAACAGCCACTAAAGTGCTGCTCTAGTACTTCAAAAGGGTCTGTTAAAGTATTGCTTGGGCTGTCACCAAACAAGCCACTGCTATCTATCTTCAGGGATAAGATAAGACATCAAAGTGATTGATTCCCGGCTCTCCACGTCAGAGCCGAACCTGGGGGCCGGCAGCAGCCCACGCACCCCCCCATCCCACAGGAGTGTGGCTGCATGTGGGAAGGACTGTCACATTCCCTGTGGCTTTTTTTTTTTTCCTTCAGTCAACTTTATCTCCTTCCTATTGGCAACTAAGTTTAATTTGTGCTTTTGAAATTATTTCCTTACCTTTAAATAACAATAAGAAACACCCACGGGAAAATGTCTTGGTGCCCTGACAAGCAGATTTACAATGGGAAATGGTGACCACCCAGCAGCAAAAAAATTATAATTATAGGCACATAATTTGTTCTATCAGTCCACCAATAACCACAGCATGAAATGACCCCATTAACACCCCCAAGACCTAATCATTCACCTTTCTCCAATTCCCTGTCAAATAAACAGCTCATGGAAATGCTTGTTATTTTATTGGATGCAAAAGCCTGCCTGCTAGACATTGGAAAAATGAGGAAAAGTTGTAAATGAGAACCCTTCCCCGATTTATTTTAAATTTGCTAGCAGATAGTTGTCGATGGTCTACTTGAGAAGCAGCTGTCAAGTTATTTTGCCCTCCCTCTCCACTCTCCTTGTTGCCTAATACAGAATATCATTCCTCCTCAGCAGGACTGGGAGGAATACAAATGTCACACTGTGAACTTGAGGAAAATAAGAACGTGTCTTATCTGAGCTGAGCTACCCTAAGAAGGTGCTGGCTGATGTGAGATAGGAAAAGGCTTGCTTGAGGGACTTTTGCAAGCTCCTTATGGCCTGTTGTGAGGTATCCAGCTAAGGGCTGCAACAGGATCATCCAAGGCCTAGCTTAGTATGTGACTTTCAGAGTTTTTAACAGCAGGACGAAAGGAAAATGCATTGTCCCTCCTTCCCCCCAGAATGTGTCCTGAGCTGCCACAAGGGCCCATGTTGATGGTTTTCCTGGTTGATGGTTATTCTCACCAGGGAGGACCCATCTTGATGTGTTGATATGGCATTCTGTGGTTTATGCTGCTCAAGTGGAGGTCCCCAGACAATGTTTCTTTCATATCTTTTCAATCTTAAGCCTCAGTTTCTGGGGCTCACCCACAAACACAGGAAACCACATATTTGGGAAAGAACTTCAGAAAATGCAAATCTTTGCGTGAAGCAGAGAATAGAAGTGAGCAGAGCTGGTCTGGAGAGCCAGAGCTACATAAAACCCACTTGTTTTTCTTTGAACAAAGACATTGTGCTGCAACAATATCAAACTCCCTAATGCATGGTCTGGAAGAACAAGCATGTGCTGCCTACCATCCCGAAACCAGCTCCTGCTGCACAACAGCAAATGAATAAAAGTGAGAAATAAAATCCTGAGGCTGATGGACTGGCAGAGGAGGTAAAAAAAAAAAAAGGGAAAGAAAGAGAAGGAGGGAGAAGGAGGGAGAAGGAGAGAGAAGGAGAGAGAAGGAGAGAGAAGGAGAGAGAAGGAGAGAGAA
>JANIJG010010872.1:13994-25318 GCA_024611175.1 Megaceryle torquata | reverse complement strand
AGAGAAAGAGAGAGAAAGAGAGAGAAAGAGAGAGAAAGAGAGAGAAAGAGAGAGAAAGAGAGAGAAAGAGAGAGAAATGCTACAATCAATTAAGCAACACAATTATTTTCCAAGAAGGCAGTCAATAAGGCAGAAATGCTGGCAATACAAACAGCCTGGAGGAACATGCTGGTGGCTTTACTGCAGCCAGCTCTTTTCTATTAGTGGAGGGGGATATTGCTTAGCTGGACACGCAGGGTCACTTTCTGCTTCGATTCCTCAGCTAAACTAACAGGTGCAACCTGGTGTTTAAATTTGAATATGGACAATGGAAATCTGCCAGAGCACCAGTGAGAAAAATGGCACGGCAGATGCCTAGGGAGATGAAAGTGGGGATAGCGGCACACAGGCTCCAGGAGGAGAGGTTCAGCCCAACGCCAGCACCATGGCTGCTGGATATCCTGTGTAACATGAGTGGGGAATCTGAACACAATTACTAGAGGTCAAGTGTCTGCATCAGAAAGCTATGAAAATCACGGGAAGTGATTATTAATAGCCATAGCAGAGAGGCTAAGGACTTAGCAGGTGGTCCTTTCATAAGAGGTATGTACCTATTCTGTAGGGGAAGGCAGACTCTTGCCCCTTGGTGCTGTCAATCAGGCCCTTCCTCTCCAACAGCAAAAGTCTCTGTCACAGGAAAAATACAATGGGAGTGGGTAAAAGTGGCAGCTTGGATGGGTTTCCTGATCTGCCAGAGCCTTTCTGTGTAACCATGGGAAAAGCCACCCCACGGCATTCCAATTCCCATCCCTGATAAGCAAATAATAATTGTCTCTCCTTCTCTGATGGTCAAGTGTTGACCAGAGGAGGCATGTGGGAATCCTGAGCTGAGATAGTTATGAAGGACCCCAGGAGCATTGGGTCACACTTAATGCACTGTCTCATGACTTCTCAGCTGTGTGGGCAAAATCCAATTTTCTTCCCCAAATGTGGAGATGGGACCTGCTGTGGCACAGTGTTGATCTGCCCTGAAAAGCTGGACTTCCTTTGTCTAGAGCAGGCATGAGGTCCAGCTGCAGCTCCTGTTTTGGGCTGAGCTCCTACACCATAAGCCAGTATTCTGGTCACTAGAATCATCAAGTTTCAGAGCTTTTACCTGGACAAAGTAGGCAGAAGCACGGGGATTTTCTTTCTCCTGGTGGGTGGCTGCCTTGTGCAACAGCCTTGTTTCTGCAACTCTTGTCCTTGGTTTAAGTCCCCTAACTTAGGGTCTTGTATTGAACCTAGAATCCAGATACTTAAATATCCAATTTTACAACTAACTCTCCTGGAAGCCACCAGAATGTAACAAAGATTTGTGCCCAGTTCTTCTCAGTAAAACACAACTAATTTTCAAAATGCTTTAGCTTTTTAGGGAGAGAGGACATAGGGCCAAGCTCCATCCAGGAGCAACCCTGAGGTTGATGCCAGATTTGGGACAAGTTGTTTCTCTGGTTAGAAAAGTTCTCTCTCTTTGTGTGAAAGGGTGAGAAGACAAAGTGCACGCTGTTTTGAGGAGTAAGGATGGCAGATGTAATCCCTGATGCTTTGTTGCAAATAACTCTTGTGCCTCTGTGGAAGAAAAGCTGACAATACTTGCATTTCTAGTGCACCTTATTTCTCTTGTAATCTGCATCCCATAACTGTTATCTTGATGCACAATAAAACACAGACATAAAATAGTCAGAAAACTCCCCATTTGCTAAGCAACAAATATGATCAGTGCTGCTTTGTTCGCTCTGTCTGTGAAAAATTAGGCCTAAAAATTTGAAAATGTAGATTACTAGCAAACCTTAAAGGTCATCTTGACACATAGGGCATTTAATGAATTCCTGGATTGATCTTTGTCTTAGTTCTTCTAGAATTGGATTATAATGATTGTATTTGCAGTGTCTTTTTTTTTTTTTTTTTTTTTGGAAATAAAGTGTTTGGTTTCATTAAATAAACCAGAGGACTTTGCTTCAAAGTGACTCTCTTTATGAAACTACCTCAGCTGCAACCAAAACACAGGATTATGTGCTGCAATAGTCACAAAGCTCTGTGATTGTTTCAGTAATTCAAATAGTCTGACATATAGGAAAGTAAATTTAGCCTATAATTGAAAGCTACGTTTGGTTGGCGTGTTTGACTTCAGGGGATATTTAAAAACAGATTGTTCTTGGGGAACTTCAGCAGGTATGACTAGAACTGCATTTTTTAAAGAGACTCTGTACAGACACCAAAAGAAATGGTCAGTGTTTATGATCCCAGAGATCCTCTGATAGTGTAGGTCTAAATACTCACAAAAAACCCAATCCAGGGCTTCTTTATGCAGAGGGTATGACTTTTTTTTTTTTTTTGTTAATAGTTAAATCCCAGCTTCAGAGAGCAACATTGAAAATGTGACTATTTAAAATCGTTATTCAGCAGTTCCTTAATTATAGTTTACAAAGCCTGAACGTGTAGGAACACACACTGGAAGACCTGTAATTCTTGGCAAAGGACAGAATTGAAGACACAACACTTTTTTACCTCGCTCCCTCCAAGCCAGCCTAGGCAGCTTTCTGCCCAGCAGCTTTCTTGGTCCCATGCTAAAGGCACCAAACTTCTCCAGTTTCTGCATGCAGCTCCCTAGCACCCACCTCAAGGCTGCAGGGTCCCTGAGATATCAGGGAAATAAAGAGTGAGGCTGAATATTGTAGTGTTTGATCCAAGTAAGCCAGATTTCCAGGAGGATTTACGTCCTAGAAAAACTTCAGCAGTTAGTCCTGTAACACACATGAAGCTTCTGAAGACTTAGCTTCTCTTTATCAGTTGAACAATACAGGCTCCTGTTTAGCCACAGTAAATGGGATCTTAACTGAACATTTTCTTAAAAAAAAAAAAAAAAATCAATGGCAGGAAAACAATGGGGTCAGTATTGTATGAGCATTATGCCCAAATGATGATACACATACCCCAAACATGTCCATGTGGGCAATGTAGGGTATTAGGGTATTCTTCTGAACTCTGCATTCAGCTCTTGTTTCTTTGGGCTGTGGGTAGATGCACACCTGGGGGCAGCACATGTCATTCTAAATTGTGCAACTGGTGCCCATCACCTCATCCAAAAAGCTTGGAGTGGCTGCAGGAATCTCTGGGCACAGTCTCATGACCTTCCTGCACTGTGCAGAAAAGTGAATCAGATGATCACTGTGGTCTCTTTTTTTTTCCTGTCCTTGCTAAAATAAAAGCCACCCTATTCCTCACCCTGTGATTGGTTCCTGAAGGCAAATGCCTGCTCTCACATGGAATCTTAAAAAACCTATGCATCTCAGTTTGGATGAGGGCATTTGCCTGTCCTGATCTGATTGCAGGAGACAGCCATTCATGGAGCTGCATGGGATAGGGTTGTTTTTGAGGGCTGGTCTGATCTTTGGTCTAAATAGAGAAAAAACTCTCAGTCAAAATGAGTCTGAAGGGACAGGACTCAATGTGAGCCCTTGGCTAATTCGGTGCAGGCTTCACTCATTCACATACACTGTGCCTCAGTCTTGACTTCAGGCACCCTTTGTCTCCCAGGGACAGGCCTCCCCTAGCAGGACAGCATTAGTTATGGTGACGTGAGCAGTAGTTTATGATGTTGTGCTCTCAGAGTAACTCAGATGACCCACCAGAATTACTTCTCCTCCGTCTTATCTCCACAGATGGGACAGATATTTCCAGCTCAGCTTCTGTAGGTGCTTCACAGCTGGCATCTGCAGCCACCAGTCTCTGCTGCTGCATCTTTCTGCCCCTTCTCCTGCTCGTGACCTGTATCCCTCCACCTGTTCCTCAGTAGTTCCCTGGATGCTGCCTCAGGCTACAGAGCCGATTCTGAGCCTGTTGATGCTCACCAAAAGCTGAGCTCAGGAAAACATGCTGCCTGCTGGTTTTCCTTCTTGTGCCCCAAAAGATGTACATGATGTGTTGCTCCCCCTGCCAGCACTGAACTTGTTTTGCCATGCACAGTCTCAGCCCTTCACTGGCTTTCCTTGCCCCCCCAGTGCAATAGCCATCACTACAAACCTGTCCCCTCTCCTACACGTCCCCTCTGCTTTTCCCACATCATGCCCTTCACTGTATCCATTTCTACCAGGTTTTGAAGCTCTGGCTCAAACAGGAACATTTTTTAGCTGCGTGGTCCCTCTAGAGTTAAATCCCTCTGCAGACTTTTCATTCCTTCTTATTTTTTTTAACCCAAAATAAGGATGTCTTTTTCTGTTTTAGCTCATACTGCTTTGCAGCCTACTTTGCTCCCAGCTACATCTGAGCCACTTCTCAGTAGTAACAGAGAGAGAAGTATGCTGAATGGCATGTGCAGAAGAGACAAAGGCTGCTGTTGCAGCAGCATCTGCTTCTGGGACCACTCCATGTCTCTCTTGCCTCTTCTCACCTGAGCAGAGCTGTGAATGGATGACTGAGAGCTGAAAAAGATATGTGCCCAGTACAGTCTGCACAGCAAGAATCTCACCCTGCGACTGTGGAGCTGGAAACCTAAATAATTTGTACTAAAATCAAGATGCAGTTATCCCTTCCAGATTTACTGCCAATTCAGAGAGGATAAAAATTGGTTATCTTCCAGGTCATTATCAGCCTTCTCCAACCATTGCTTTCCAGGCTTTGCTTTCCAAGCCTGAGGCCCCAGGTATTGTCAAAATATTGCAGTAAGTGCGATACAACTTCTGGGACACAGATCCTAGTTTTAACCTACGTAAAGAAGAAAACCTTTATAAAGTCAGTGTTTTGGCTGAAAATTCTGCTTTTCATTTTAAAAGAGCAGTAACTATTAAAATCAGATATTCTGTAGCCCTTATCATTCTAGGATGGACTGGTTTTGCCCTGTTCGTGTTACAGCACACGGATGTCAGCAGCAAGAAGGCATGTTCTCTCCCTTTCACCCTCAGGCTTATTTCACTCATGAGCCAATGGAAGGAAATGCAAACACTGGTGTTTGACTTTGAGGTGAGCTTTTTGAGAGACCATGTGCTATCTGCTTTGCCACTGAGCAAGGCAAAGCTGACACTCATCAGCTCCAGTGTATTTGGCTGAGTTGGTACCCATGATAACCTTGCCAGCTGACCAGGCTTCTTCAAACAGTGCCTTGGCTGTGGCGTCCATCCCCTCAGCTCTCTAGGGGAAAGGGCTATTAAAGAGAACACGTTTCTCTTTGACTTCACCCAGCTCACTCAGGCTTGGAAAGCCTCCACTCACAGCTGGTGGTAGCAAAGGTCGGGTTTTTCTATTGGGCATTTTTTTCTTCCCTCTCTCTCTGGCCTTGAAGAAAGAAGCAGAACCACAGGTGATGCAATTCGATTAGAAGCTCCCAAGGCTTAAATTAAACAGAATTATTTATCAAATCTCTGGGCCATTAGCCCCGTCTCTAACAACAGCCATGCCATAACCTCCCCCTCTCTCCTCCCACATACATTTCCCTTCTCTTACAAAGGCTCAGCGAGATCCAATAAAATAAAATAAATAAATAAACCTCTCTTTGGTTAAAAACAGTAAAGTGGCAACGACAATAACAAACACTGGGCCACGTGAGTGTGGTGAGGACCTTTCCCTCATCCTCAGCCTGCACAAGCCAGCTAAGCCTTCATCTATGCAAATGAATTGGAGTTCCAGCGGGGAGGTGCACCTGCTGCCAGATAAATTTGAGATGTTGCATACTGCACCTAGCACTCATGCATTCCCCTGATGTTCTTCCCAGGGCTAATGCTCCCAACCCCACCAACACCACCAGCCTCTTCCGCATACCAGCCCTCCAAACCTCACCAAGCAAAACCCCGAAGAACCAAGATCTCATTGCTGAGACTGAGTGCATTTATAGATCTTTTTTTTTTCCCTTTTCCAGTTAATTTCTAGTTCTTTTTTTCTTTAGCTGATGAGAATTTAGGTTTCAGGAGAGATGGACTTTCTAATATTTTCACTTCAGCCACAGCAGCTGCACTTTATCTGGAGTGAGACCTTAAAATGAAAGCCAGACTCTGCTCTGTCTTGTTGCTTTTACTGGGAGCACCAAGTCAAACATCAAGTTATTTTGCAACATGCAGTAAACCCATAGTAGCTGGCAACATGGCAAATGAGCTACATGTTACTGAAAGCAAATCAATAGACTGGGTGAGCCTGGAAAACTAGTTTCTCTGGCTTTGATATTTTATTCCATAGGTGGTTCTTGGGTTTTTTTGGGGGGTTTTTTTGGTTTTTTTTGTGTTTGGTTTTTTTTTGTTTGTTTGTTTTGTTTGTTGTTTTTTTTTTTTCTTTTTTTTTTCTTTTTTTTTCCCCCCTCTGGGACAAAAATCAGCCTGACAGACATGAAATCTCTGTTTACACTGAGAAACTTTGTTCCTTCCTGTTTTCTTGCTTAAGCAAATCAAACATTTTAAATTTTAGTCAGCTCCAGCATGCCTGCCCTGCAGGAATGTTACTGGTGCTATTTACAGAGAGATGATGCTGAATAAAAGAGCAGAACTAGTCCCTCGGTATTTTACACTTCCCCTACCCTTGGCTGATTATCAAAGATTTCAGTTCTGTCTTAGTACTTCCTTCTAACTTTGTCCAAATTATTTGTCTTGAAAATTTACTGACTTGAAAGAATGTCTAGTTCAGTGTCTCCCATGGGAACCTCAGGACTTCTAGTCCATCCAGAAAACAATGAGTGCAGCCTGCTCTGGAGCAAACAAATCAGCTTCCACAAGGAAAACAGGCAGGAGAGACCCCAGAAATAATGTTCACTTCCTGGGCCAAAGTTTCAAACTGCTTGTTTTTAACCTGCACTAGTTTATCAATTCCCAAATGAAATAATAACACAGTTACATATAGTCAGAAAAGGTAGAAAATGAGGAGGTAAGAAATCTGTAGAGCTTTGATGAAGCCCTCTATGATTATTTATATGTAGAAAGACAAACTTTATATATGTAAAGAAGATAGGGTTTTATCTTCTTTACACTAGCTGATGTTGTGTTTCATTTAATATTTAATTGCAAATGTTACCCATTAAAGTTCTTCTGAAGTCTAGTTTATTCATTGGATGCCTATCATAATGCCCAGAAATGGTATTCAAAGTGAAGCAGTGTTGAAATAAATAAATAGACATGATTAAAAAAGTATAGCAATTACCTAATTAGGTATACAAGTAATAGAATAAATCTTACTTCAAAGTATTTTCTAACTGCTTCCTGAGCTGTGAGACAAATAAAAATCAAATCAAATCCAATCAATCCACCCAAAATGTAGCAGGCCAGAACTTTCCTTTGACAAAGGGCAAACAAAGTTCCCAAGGTTTATCAGTCACTTCTAAAGATAGAAAGGATTCAGGCTTTCCGAGTGGACTCTACTTTTGACAAAGCAAGTCATCCTATTTCTGCATTAAATCATAATCTGAAAATAAAGGGCATTTCAAATGTCACTTGGTGTAGCGCTCTGACGTGGTGATATTTTGGTAAGAAACCTATCTTTAGCTAAACTTCTCTTGAACATTTGTAGAGGACTCAGCATCCATTTGATGCTCTGCATCTAAGAGACAACCTTAATTCTGGCATTTCCACACTTGTGCGAGTTTGGCTGCCTAACCTTAAGATCTTTGTCTGCATGAAACAAATACAGATCCTTTTTCTCCTTTTCCTTTTATTTGCTCTAGTCTTTCACATCTATGCAAAGCAGGTGCAAAACGTCATGACCGTGCTCAGGCAAATGATGCGAAGGTCGGGCAGTGCCAGTAATGATGCTTCAAAGTCAATTACCCTCTACTTTGAGAAGGAGGAGGGTAAAATTATTAATGTAATCCTGAATTCAACAAACATAAAAGAGCATTTAATTATTCTAGTTATATTGTTATCCCCAGACACTTTCTTGTTTTCGACAGGATCTGCTCCTCTAGGGCAGGAGGTAATTGCTTATTTCCTTGCACACTTCAGTGATCGTTCTGGAGTAGCTAATGATTTATTAGGAGAGCTGGAAGTGTTCAGCTGCTCTGCAAGTCAGCCAGCAGCGCTGTGTCCAGCACCTCTGATGCTGATAACAAAAATTCAACAGCCCAGAATCAGGGCCACTAATCAGGAGTGCTGCCAGACGTTGACATGGTGATGATACAGGCTCTTTGCAGAGATTCCTCTCCTGTGAGATACCTGCGATAAATCAGACTCTGGGAAGAAAAGATAATGCTGGCATAGAGGTGTCTCTCCCACCCTGTGTTTACCTGCTGCAAAACCTCCTCCAGGCCAGGGGAAGCACAGCTGCATTAGCACAAAGCCTGTGGTCTGGCTGGAACTCTCCAGACTTTCAGGTTGTCAAATTAACATTTGCATCAATTTAATTTTCACATGACTCATCATTAAGTGATTCAGTCTCTCCCTGAACAGCCTTCAAATAGAACTGACCTTTCTTTCAAAGCTTGACCTCAGGTGGGGATTTAGAGGAGGAACAGGAGACTGATTCAAATGCAGATGCCAGGGTCAGGTAGCTTCAGCTTTTTATGGTGTAGCTCACAAAGGAAGAGAGC
Source organism: Megaceryle torquata (assembly GCA_024611175.1). Lineage (NCBI taxonomy): Eukaryota > Metazoa > Chordata > Aves > Coraciiformes > Cerylidae > Megaceryle > Megaceryle torquata. Next base: position 16,800 of record JANIJG010010872.1, on the reverse strand, counting down.
TGTCACTGCACAGGAGACACTCATGATCCACACTTTCCTGCTGCTTTGTATCGGTGTGCAGAAGAGACAGCACGTGTAGATATAGGGCAGGAAAGCAATGGCAAGACAGCCAAAAGCATGTACATGGACCCTAATGCTGAGATTAAAGTGTATCTTTGAGGTAAGACCTTTGAGTTGTACAAGACTCATGCACATCTTGTACAATCTTTGTGCCAGGGTTTCTTTTATTGCCTGGAGCAAGCTGGGACCCACTAGTGTTAAGTATCTGTAGATGAGACCCTGGAGAATTATTTGTGAGGAATACACTTTTCTGAAAGCATAAAGGCCCATCCTTTTCCAGCCTGTTTGCTTCTGCAGTTGCGTGTTTTGTCTCCAGACACCTCTCCAGTGCATGTAAATAGTGATGTAATGATCACCCGGGCAGTTGGGCAGGTGAGTTTGAAGACTGGTTCTTGTTCAAGCTGCTTGTAAAAGGATGGTGGTTCCACTGCTCCAAGGGAAGCACAAGGGGCTGCAGCACGGGTCTGGTGATGAACACATAAGCTAAATGTGGTGCTAATATTTGTGCTTTGAGAGAGGGGGAAGGCAGAGCTCTGAGAAGAGAAACTCCAGAGCAGAAATCCACTTACACCTGGATAAGATGGGCCAAGCCACCTCCCAGGACACATCTACTGCTCTCCTTAAAACTAGGAAAGGAGCAAACATCTAAACTAGGTGGTTGGTCTGAACTCCCTCCATTTTCAATACCTCTCCCAAATTGCCTAGATTTAGTTGGACAAGGATAGACTCAGACTGGCAGTTGCCTCCTGAGTGCAGCATGCCAGGCTTTCTTCACTAGCATCAGCTCCCAATGGCAGCTTCTTAAGGATCACCTGGCAACAGACTTGTGTACAGGGCATATTCAAAGATGGCCTATGGTGATCATCCTCCCCACCTCCTTTCCATCATTTCATATATGTGATATCTACAAAAGTGCAGTATTCATGGTGGCTCCTAAGCACCTACTTCTTTACACCATTCCAGAACATTCAGAGGAAGACTCAGGCTGGAATGGACCTCAGGAGGACATCTTCTACAGTCCTTTAGTGCTCTGTTTCTTGGAGGGGAATTAAAGGCTGTCAAGTGAGGAGGACCTGCTGGTTTAAGGAAGTTCCCAGGAAAATGACTGCCTTTGGCCCACCTCACCAAGCAAAGTCAGTTCTCCTTTACTCCCCATTCTCAACATGGCACTGTCCTCCCCTTCTTTTTGTGTACTCCCACTCTTCAACATCCTCCCCAGCAAACATCCTGCTTGTATCACCCAAACCCTTTGTTCATCTCATATCTTTGACTTGAGTCAGTTTTGAGAGCCACTAGCAGCTGTCCAAGCTCCCTGACCTGCTACAGTCAAGAGGGGCATCAGTCTGATGTGGAACATCCTGGCCTCTCCTGAAGGCTGCCTTTTTTTTTTTTCAGTAACTCTCCATTTTCAGAGGTTATTGGCTTGCTCTTATCATGAAAGCTGCCCCTGGCAATACTCGTCCTTCCTTTGTAAGAAAAACATCCCAGGCCTGAAGTTATATAAGTGTCACATGGGTTTAAGACATTTTTTCCCCCACTCACTCATAAGTGTCAGTTACAGTTTCTTATCCACAGACTGGGAGTCCAGGAGCAGTCTGTGCATCTTTGGCTCCAGTATCTCATCACAGGGCACTTTTCACTTCAGAAATCTCCCTTCCTTTCTCAGGCTACTCCTCAAGTCAGGAAAAACATGTCAACTGATGTCTGAAGGGGGAGGCCAGCCCAGTAAGTTTTGTCTGTCTCCACAAAGCTGGAAGTTACGGGGTATTTATAAGGTGGAAAGACACATGGAACTGACCCTTTCATCTCACATCTCATTGAGGGATTTGAACCATTAATTTTCCAGTGCACCAGCAAGAGAGCTGACAAGAGAAGTCCCAATTGCTAAAAACCTGATAGCAAGCTGCAGAAGTCTCTTTGCTTGAAAAACAACAGAACTGTATTCAAAAGCATATAGATAAGCATGAAACATGTTGGAAAACAAAGGAAAAGAAGGAGAAAGAAAATGAATACCAGGCTGCTTCCATGATAGAGAGCTGAGCCAGCCATCACCAGCACACGCAGACCCAGGGTGGAAAAGCCCAGCAAGTCTTTGTCTTTTCCTCTGCCATGTGCACACTGTTCAAGACATGTTGTCAGAATTTCCTAGAGGCCATAACAGCAGATAAAGATGTTCTCTTTATCCTCCAGACATGTACTCTGCAACAAAATCAAGGATATCTGCTTTGGTTTGAACTGAAGCCATGAAAGACTCTCCCAGAGTTGGAGGAAACCTCTCCATCCCAACTGCTTCCTCTGGACAGCTTTGTGGGAGGAGACCACAGTGAAGGGTCCATGGCTGGAGCCCCAACTCTTTGAAGCTTCGTGAGTCTCTGCTAATGTATTACCCTCCTCCACTGAGGGCTCTTGCTTTGTCATGTGAATGTTGAAACTGCTTTGCTGTTTACCTGAGCACATTAGATCCTGAAAACTTAAGATATCTTAAACACACACCCTATGAGGAGCTTCATTATTTAGCTTGCTGCTCTCCTTTTTAATACTCAATCAATGCTAAAAATCCTGAAATTGGTCATAAATGAAACTCAGGCCTAGAAACAAGAAAAAAGGTATAAATTTGTCATGGTTCCCCATGACAAGCACAGGACAATCACAAGTAAGAATTGGGCTCAAATTTCTCACAAATTGTATAAAATAAGATGGGAAGATTTCCTTCCATTTTTTTCCTGATCAGAAATAATGTAATTTA
>JANIJG010010872.1:0-13894 GCA_024611175.1 Megaceryle torquata | reverse complement strand
AAATATATTACAAATATATATTTTCTATATATCAATTTATATATGTAATGTTGTAAACATGGCACTTTTAGAGGGAAGCACAGTGTATGGATGAATGTGTCTCATGCCTCTGAAATTTGTAAATTTGTCTTGCTGATTTATAAATTATTCCCACAATTCAGCCACAAATGGTTTAATCTACCTTTTTTGTTTAGCTCATGTTACATGTGCCTGATTCATCTCTTTCCACCCATAAAATTCAGCTAAATATCTTATGATATCACAGAAATACAGTTGCTGCCATAAAAGGCAATAGTTTCCAGAGCAGAGGTTTATGCTCTTGTTCTCCCTTTCTCTGACATACTCATGGTGTATGATTGGCAGAATAGCACAATATCTAAACCAGGAGTCCCACTGTGGACATTGTGATGTTAGTGATTCAGCCAATGCTCTTAATCCTTACAGCAGGGTGGAAGGCTAATGCTTGGCTTTAGCTGAAAGAAATCTGGGGAGATGGGGACCACTTATGTCTGATTCTTGGTTCCTATTCTTGAATCTTTCACAATAGCTTTATCACCCAGAACTAGGCTCTTTTGGTGTGAACTGTCACAGATCAGTACTGATACAACAAAAAAGGGATTCGATGGGATGCTTCACATCTCAGTCATCCATAGTCTGATGAGGACAATTCCAAAATTAAGTTGCTGTGCATGAAACCATCTCAAATACAGTATTTTGCTATATATATATTTTAAGCTAGAGCAATATACCTTGTTTAATATAAACTTGAAAAGAGGGGTTAAATGTATATGAAAAGAAATTTAGAGCTTTGGGACACCTACAGATCAGACAGCAGATGAGTTATGGCTTTGAGAACTTTGGTTATTTTGAAATTTGCATCTTTAAAGTTTTGCTTTTAGGTTTTCAGTTAGTCTCAAGTGATTGAAATTCACAATTCATTTTCTTTCTCTAGAAGATATTCATGGATCACTAATATGTGCAGTTTATTAAGCAGGCAATAATAGCTTTACAACAGGGAAAGAAGGGAAAAACCCCACAGTATAATAATTTAATCAAGTGGCTAGTCCTGCACAGGGGGGCCAGGACTTCTGGGTTTCACTGGCTTAACAGTTGAACTCAAGACAGTTGTGTCTATCTGTTCATTTGTCTTAAAAATTAGAACGTGCATTAAAGGTGTGCTGCAAATTTGCAGTCCTGCCTAGAAAGTCCACAAAGACCTTCTGATGAGCAGTACCTCCCTGTGCATCACAAATAGAGTTTGTAGCATTGCTTACAGGGAATCTTGTCACCAGAGACAGTAGAGCATAAAATGCTACTCATGCCACCCTAAAATGGGTGTGTAAAGGATTAGATGCACACACACCTCTCCATTGATTATTGAGTTCAGCATGGCTTGCTCAGCAGAAGTCAGGATCTCTTCCCTCCATGGAAGATCTTGCAGAGAATCCAGGCTAGATTGCCCACCAGGGCATCCTCCCTCTGTGATACACAAGCGTGCTGTCTCCCAGATAAGACAGTCCATGTACCCAGCAGGTCTGGGGGAGGCAGCTCTGCAGCAGAGGTAGGGAAAGCAGGTAACCAAAGTGCTAAACTCAAGCCTTGATTGTCTTTCTTGCAGGGCTTCTCTAGCACATAACAATGCCAAAGAGCACCCGCCTCAGTCCTTTTTTCCTTTTAGTAAACGTGTCATCTCCATTGATCCTTCTAATAATAGGGGGCAGTAGCTGACCAGCACTTGGTCAATTACCTGACCACGCTTCACACACCATCACCTGCCTAATCAAATCCCTGTGAGAAATGGGAACTCAGAGCCACAATGCTCTGCTTAAAAGTAATACTGTTGTTCTGGAAAGCTCTTAATGGTGCTGTGCCACATTTCAAAACAACACAGCTGTTAAAACCTCCTTCGGGAGGAAGATACCAACATTAGGTATTGAAAGGAGAAGTGATGCAAATCCTCTGTGTTTGCTGTTCTAATTGTTTAACACATGAAAACTGGCCAGTGCTTGTTGATTATGTCTTCGTTTTATAGACAGAGAAAGTAATGAGAGATGCTGGGAGACAGGGAAGATGGCTACAGGCACAGACTGGCACAGGCCTGATTGGGTCACCAGAGTTTGGGCAGATTTTTACACCAGCAGCAAATCTGGCTTTACAATTATACCTCTTCCAAGGAGATAATTGCGTGTTTCATAGCAGGCCCTGACTCTCTTTGGTGTGATTACCAAAATAAAAGTGCATCTTGGAAGAGTTTGACTCTGGAGGCTGCAAGCCCAACTCAGATGACCTGTTTGGGTGATGAATATGCACACAGTGACAGCAAAAAGACTGCGTCCTGCTAGGCTAAGATGTTACAGGCTGCCTAAACCAGGGACTTCCCTGTATCTTCAGCAGGAGGAGGTGTAGCTCTAAAGGGTAAAGCCAGGGAGCTGGAGGAGAGCTAGCAGGACTCATGAGCTGATAGGAGGCAGCAGACAAAGGCATGTACTTGAACTTCTGCCTCTCCTGGTGCTTGGATCTCCCACTGGGCATCTTAAGCCACTTTGTTTTCTCTTGTGTGATCAGGGTAGAACTCTGTCTCTCCAAAACACCAGCAGTGAATGAGCCACCACCTACCCTGTGCGGGATGGGATATTTTGGCAGTGGATGTCCTGGGGGGTTGACAGATGGGAGACTGAAATTCTAAACAGCAAGAACAGTCTCCAATCTACAGCTCCTCTATTCCAGCCCTCCCACAGGCTATTGGTATGACAAGAGTCAGACTTTAGACACATCCAACTCTAGAGGTGGAGCTGGGGTGCCCAAGATACATCACAACTAGGTCAAAGAGATGGAACATGTGGTCACAGAGGACAGACCTGCACTCTGATCTTTCCTCTCTGAACCACTCCTGAGTTTTTCAGTCAATGACTGTCTCCTGGAAAGGGAATAAGCCATGCTTGAAGCAGGAATGAGTACCCAGGAAGGCCATGAGAGGAGACTCAACAGCACACTGAGGTCACCTGGGCCAGAGGGATCACCCATCACTTCATAGTTAAGATGGTTTTCCCCGAAGCCTAACTTTGATGGCAAAATAACAGCAATTTCTTCCTGCTTTTCCCCCACAGACATTCCCCGCTATCCCAGATTAGAAATTCATAGTGCACACAATAGGGACATGATTGCTATTTTCTACATTCTGCTCATCACTTTTAGTCACACCTCTCTGATGTTTAATAACTCCTTACCAAATTTGACAGCAGTTGTATGCCAAGCACAGATGTAGCATTAGTCATTTCATCTACTCTGGAGTAAAGCTGTAACAGTTAGGTAATTAAAGCCTGCCCCTTACTAACAGGGTGGCTTCCTTGTATATTCAAAAAGAGAGGGTTTTTTCCCTGCAGATCAGCCCTGCCTGAAGTAGACAAAGCCTTGTGAGCTGCACAGTGAACACATTTGCCAGAACACCAAGGAAAGAGGGAAGAACAAGCGAAATGAGAGCAGAAGAGGGAAAAAGTACAGAAAAACTAGTAGAGGGAAAAGTGGAAAGGGAACTACCTGCAAGCCACAAGTATCTCTGGCCATTGCCAGGTGCTTTGTTTGAGACCTGTGTAAAGCCATCCCAAAAGTGAAATGGGACAGACATCCCCAAGGTGTGAGGAAGCAGGTAGTAGGACACATTTCAGGTAACGTGGAATGACAGTGCTTTAGAAAAGATGCTAATTCATACACAAAAGTGTTTTCTTTGAGCTTTCATCCCGTGCTCTGAAATGGCTGTAAGGCTAGAAAGTTACAATTGGTGGGAGATGCATGATATCTGCACCCTTTATAATGAGTCCTCCTCACAAATTTCTTTTCTCATTATGTTCTTCCTTATTCCCTTTTTCTTTGACTTTCTTCTGAAAACCAAGGGTAGAGGATTTTCATATGCTGGTGCTTAAAATTAGGTCATAGGCACATATTTTAAAATAAATACTAGGTCAATAGCAGAACCACTTCAGTCTCCATTATCACAAAGACTGATGACAAACTTATACAGTCCACGTAAGGTGATCTCTAATTATTTTGTGTCTGAGGTAGGAAAGCGAGGACCTGACCTCCCAGAGTGCCTCTTGAAAGTCAGATTGGGGTATTTACCTCAGTGCACCAGGTGGCTTTTAAGCCTCTTGGGAGGCTTCACATTTTGACTTTCACTGAGCTGGGGATCATCAAGTGGAGGATGTGGTACCATCCTCAGGCCATGTGCAGCACCAGCATGGACACTCCTACAGCGAGTGCACCTCTTCCCTGCCAGACCAACAGCATCTAGCTCAAACACAGAATGGGCTTTCTCTATGTAAGTTTGACCTTCATGATAAAGCTGAAGGAAAGGCCACAGATGAGCAGGAGTAATTACCAAATTATTCACAAAAACTAGGCTGCTTAGGCAACCCTGAGATGTATGACAACAGAAGATGACAATGTTTTATTAGCAAGACATCAATTTAACATTAGATGTTTGATGATGAGAGCTCTGGAGACTCAAACATAAAGACAACACCCAGAGATGGGGTTCCATGTCCTGATCCCACTCTGTCCCTACACTCCTATTTTGCAGCACCTGCTAAAGCCAGCACTAACAGAGGCCAAAGCCACCATGGTGCCAGAAGCTGAAAAACAGCTTGGGAGAGACATAGCACCATCAGACACAGATGGAAACAAAAGCCATGAAGAAGTTAAGGAGGGCCAGGGAGCCAGCACAATTGGCCATGAGTGTAGATCTACTTCACTGTGTAAAAGGTGCTTAAATGTGCAAACATCCAAAGAACACCATCAGCCTAGAGTACTGTTATTGTAAAAACAAGAGCACTTCCTCAGATCTCCCTTTTACAGAATACTGAACTTTCAACCCAACTAATGTTTTCTGAAGGTCAACAAGCCCTTTATCTACCTAAAGTTTGTTATCTGCTCCTGTATCCTGATGCCTCAGAGCTTTTTAGATCCCAAATATAGCTGAAGAGATCTAATACAAGGATTCTAATTTTGAAAGCCTTGGCTGCAAAGCCCAATATATTAGTGCTTATATTGTTTAATGTATACCCTAAATTATACAGGTGATGCACCATGACTGACTCAATTTTTCATTTTCTACCTTCTCAACTTTAAGGAGGGAAATTTCCATTTTATGAAAAGCCTCCTTTGAAGTAACTGACTACTTGTGTGACTAAGGTTTTATAGGATCGTGCCTGAAAGCTCTTATGTCATTTGGGTAGAAACATTTTCTTCTCATGCATATACAAGATGCAAGAATCAAACGTGTTCTTGTTAAACTATGTCATAGTCAAAACCTCTCTTGTGTTGGCTCATCTGGAGCTATACTCAGGTCCATCAAAAAAAAGTGGGTCTACTTAGCAGCTAAGAGAACTGAAAATTTCATCCTATGTTTGCAGGTACATTGGCAAATCAGAAGCAGATGAACTTTATATATAGGTTAAAATCCTCAAGCAGGACTGCTCTTTCATGACCTTCAAGGCATGTTCAGATATGTCTGTACTAGTAAATTAAGTAGTGTGGGACCTGGTTGTTACAAAAAAAATAGCAAGTTTATTAATGTGACTCTTCCACCCACCCTAAACTGGCTGCTTTTACCCAGATTTCTCAGGCATAAAAGTCTGTGGCCCACATCATCACCCTGCCTGTGCCCAAGTGTCTTATAGAAGGGTGCTAGATGGTGTGGAGCAAGTCTGTGATAGAAACTGGGCTAAACATCGTGCTGACCAGAGGCTGCCAGCCCCCTACTGAAGCCCTATCCTTGGGCCATGCAATATCCTAGCATGCTTTCTGCTGTCTTGGAGTCCCCAGAAGCAGTTTCTGCAGCCCCCTGCCCAGATCAGGCAGCCTCACTGCTTGGGCTCAACCCTCTCCAGCAAAGGAGTGCTGAGCAGGACAAAGAGCTGATGTGTTACCATGGAGTATTTCAGTGGCAGCCTGTGGCCTTTGGCATCTTTTGCCCTTCCTCCCACCAAACGTGATGACCTTTGCTGCTAGCTGCCTGGAGGAGGTATCAGGAGAGGCTGAGCAACTGCCTCTGCTGAGCCCCAGTGGGCTGGCACTGGCAAGCTCTGCAAGGGTGAGAGCAGCTCCTTTTGGCAACTGAGCATGCTGAAACCACCTCTCTCCTGTGCCCCAGCTCAAAAACAAGATCACACTTCCTTTGATAAGCCCACTCCTTTCGAATTCCCAGGGATCTCTGAAAGGTCATGAAAGCTGCAGTAACAGCCTTTAGTAATAGTAAAATGTTTCTTTTCAAGCATTTGTTATGTGTTGGACATTGCTTACTAAAACATTCACCTGGAGGGAATGAAAACACCCCCTCAGACACACACATACATCCCGTGGATAAAAGCTCCTTCTAATTGCAGCAGGAAATGTGACATTTCAAACTGGACGGACAAAGGCACTAATCAACCCCAGTCAGGAACGATCCTGCAGGAACTGGGAGAGGGAGTGGGCAACCAAGCTGCTCCTTTCCAGCTCAGTGCCAATGTGCCGTGAAACATAGTTCTTTAATTTAATAAACAGCCCTTCCCTCCCCCACACTACCCACTCCTCATGGAGCAAATACAAGGTGGAGAGAGCCTGTGCTGCAGCAAAGAGGGGAAGTCGGTGTCGGTTGTGACAAAGATTCTCTACTTCTTTGCACCCTGGGTAAGTTTTCTTGTCATTCCAGGGTTGTTAGGGTCAGGTGGTTCACTGCTATTGATACACTTTTAGTTAGTATTTTAAATTTTTTTTTTTTTCACAAAAGGGAGGCAATGACTTTTACGTGTGTTTGAATGCAAACATACATCTTAAATATAGCATACAGTAAGCTGCTTTACTGCCTGTTGTTCCCTCCCCCAGGCTGTCACAGTCCCTCCAGGAAAACAAAAAAAATGATGCTTAATTCAGACCTTCAACTCAGTGTATGACCACCTGTAAGCAACACCATACTACTTGTCAAAAGACATTTCAAAGGACACAGACACACTGACGTGAGTGCACAGGCAATAAATTATCCAGCTTTAATTAAAAAAAATCCCATCTCCCTTTTCCCCAACACCAACCACTCCTTCTCAGGCACATATTTGCTGGAGCATTTGCATGGATTATTTATTACAGTAATATTATTATTTCTTATCCTACCTCCTTACACACATACAAGCCCCTGCCATGGGGTGGGAGCTGCTTAGAGCAAGGCTCAGCCCAGATGTAACAGCTGATGGGTGCCCAATATCTGGAGAAGCAGCCCAGCACCCAGTCCCTAAGATGAGCACTGATTAAGTGGGCATAAGGTCACTCAAAGGCCACTAGGAAGGGCTGAGACCTGTGTGCTTAAACCTTGCTGCTCTTTGAGACTTGAACATGCTGGAATTAAGACACTTTGCCATCACCAGAATCACAGCCAAAGATACCTTCCCATAGGCAGATGCTCAAGATGTTGTTTTAGAAACTCTGAGAGGGTGGTGCACCTTCTGACTCTCATTTGGGCAATTCAAAAAATGGGAGAGTCATCCTGAACTCATCTTAAGAGATACACCCTTTCCCACCAAGCCCTTGACACAGGATGGAAGAGAGCAGGCAGCTCTCCCCATGCAGAGGAACATCAGCAGTATTTTGGATGAGCCAGGTAGTGCAGGATTGGGCACTAGAGACAGACAAGTCTCCAGGTGTCATTAGAAGCTCACATAAAAAAACAGAAGACCTCATTCCATAGATTGAGAAAAAAATTATGCACTTTCTATAGCAACTCTTCATCATGAAATAGGTGGTTTAACCACACAAGACTGGGAAATACTGCATGTCCAGCACTAGAAGCACTGTGGTTTAACCTCTGGGGGCAGCTAAATACCATACAGCCCCTCCCCCACCAGTTCCCCACCACCACCACCTCCACACCTACTCCTATGGGATGAAGACTTATGAGGAAGAAAATAAAAACCCCCAGAGACTGAAATAAGGACAGCTAATAGAACAACCCCCAGAGAGAAGAAAACAATAGTGCTAATAATAGACAAAAGCCAGTAATAGAAGCCAGGAAGGCTGTACCTGTTGCTGAGATGCCAACTTTCCCTGCTCCAGCCACACAGAAACCACATACTGAATCAAGCTGAAAATAGAAACCCATGAGTGGGGCCAACCCTCTCCTTATATAGGGGCCTGACTCAGTGTGGTATTGAGTATCCCATTGGCTGGTTGGGTTGTTTATCTTGGCTGTGGCCCCTCCCAGCTTATTGGGCCAGCAGCTGCTGGTGATAATTAACTCCAACCAAATCCAGGACAGGGGGATAAGCAGCTCTGAGGCTTTCTTTGCCCCAGAAGCAGCAGTGACTCTTGGGGTAGAAGGGAGGGTGGCAGGAGGGATGTGTTCTGCTCCTCCATCTATCCCCTTAAGTGGCTTGGTGACAGGCAAGACGTGTTAGGAAGGGGACATTTTGTGGGGCTGTACTGGGATGTTTGGCCTCAGGAGATGCCCATTGCCTACCCATGGCGTTTGTCAGGGACCTGACTAGGTGGGAAAAGGGCTCTGAATGTTAAATGGGTAACATCCATGAGAGCAGGCACCAGGCTTTGGGCTCATGGGAGCTGCACATCTGCACACTAGGGATGGCCCGTGGCAGGGTGTCACCACTGGTGGGTGCTGCCCTGACCCCCTCTATCTTTGCCTTGCTGGCATCTTTTCCTGAGATTCTTGTTTCAGTGTCCAGCTGTAGTTGTTGTCTTGGTGGGGGGGGAAGTAATTTACTGTGAAGCACTGGCTGAAAATCATTTTCTGAACCACTGCACAATTTTAATCAGACGACCATACTGTATCCAATCAAGGGAGGATTTGCGAGGGGGGTAGGGGGGCGTTTCGCTGTGGCCTTCCCCAGAGGACAGTAAATCCAAGCTCTGCTCAGGAAGACGAGATGTCTTGGGCTTTGCAGCCTGCCCAAACCTAATTTGCACTAGAATTACATGGCCATTACTAATGTATACAGTGACTCAAATTGATTACTTTGCTGTTAGTAAGAGCAAGGCGATCGCGTTGGTGATGGCAGCTTCCAACAGAGGAGGAGCACAAAGGGGTGAGAACAAAGTGAAGGTGCTGTTCTGAAAGAGTACCTGGAGATGAGGAGGGCCAAGGGGTTGAAGAGGACCAGGGGGGTGAGGAAGGTCATGCTCAGAGGAGAGTTTGGCATGGGAATGGGTGGACTCAATATTGTATGTACTCAGTACATCTGACATTAAAGAAGTAAATCACCTGGCTTAAACTTTCAGTCCTTGGAATCTTAGCCTATGTAATGAGAGTGTCTCTGGTTTTCATTCAGGATGCCTGAGGCCATGGGAAATTCCAGACCTCCCTGGGGCTCCTCTTCATGCTTGCAGTCCTGGGGATGCTGCTCTGTGGGGGCCTCCAAATGTGCTCCTGCATGGTCTCACCCACTGCTTCATGGCACTTACAGCCTCCATGGGGCAGAGACTTTTCCTCACACCACCAATAAGCTGTGCAGTGAGGACTACATCCTACCTTGTTGGCCCAACAACAGCCAAAGCTTCTGAGTGATTTAGGGACAGTAGAAATGCTTCAGCAGGAGAGTTCACATCCCACTTCTTCCTACAACCCCATGGTGAAAGTGTCCCCTCTGGGAGTGGGACCCTGGAGTTCAAATCCCTAGTGTAAACCAGGTGCAGGGGTGTTTGTGGTCTCCAGCACCTCCAATATGTGTCTCTGCTTTTTATATACATAGTTTTTGCAGGAAGGAAGGATGTGGTCTGCCTTGGACACTTAACTCCTGACCAGGGCTCGGGACAGGCAAGCCCAGAGATGGTGAGGGTGCTGCTTTGCTACTGATGAGACATATCCTGATGACAGGAACATCTATTTCTTCCCTGAAATCTCCTATTCCTACAGTAGAAATCTCATGTAATGAAAACATAACCCTGGAGCCAAAACTCCTCTCCCCCACAGCCACATGTCCATCCTAACTCCACGTGAACATTCCCACCCACAGGAATCTCCCCACACATTAAAACAGCTGAGGACTGGACCTGGGACAAGGGAGGGTGGGAAAATTTCACTGCAACCTTTCACTCCTCCTGCACAGCTTCTCCCCATTACACTTTTTTGACATTACAGGATGCCTGGAACAAAGAGATAAAAAGGAAAGCTTAAGACATTGCCACCCAGGCTGACACACAAATCAATCACTCTATTTGCTCTTTAACCCTGGCAGGCATTTGCAGGGCTCCAGAGTCCCCCTGGGCAGGGGGTGGTACTGGGGAAAGGCAGCCCAAATGCCAGTATGTCTCTTCTTGTGAGGTCCTGAGCTCTAAGTGAGCACTGCTGGATCCTCTGATTGGATTTGACTCGACTGAAAAGCACAGTCAGTCTGATATACTAATAATGCAACAATTCAATTAGTAATAGTGTAGCAAGAGGAAAAGCAATACCATTGTCTTCAAGATGCAGTTAAATCAAGGGAATCCCAGCACCTTCTTCTGTAGATTGAGGTGAGCTCCATTAGGTACAATGCTATGTCCCAAATAAATAGAGAGGATGGAGGTTATGTTCTCTCCCCTTTCCTCCTCTGCAGGAAGAGGTGAGGACTGGTGTCTCCTTGCAGACTGTAGAATCATAGAATGGTAGGGGTTGGAAGTGACCTCTGGAGACCACTGAGTCCAACACCCTTGCCAGAGCAGGATCACCTAGGGATGATGAAATTCAGCCTCTGGAAGTGTAGGCAAAGATAAAGACAGGCAAGGGCCAAAGCCTCAGTACCAAGAAATGGAGGGAACTGAGAAATGATGTCACATGATGAAAGAAAACAGATGTGTGTATCACAGGTGCAGTGCTTGCAGCAAGCCTTGTTTCTTGCCTGGCTCTTTTGGGACCAGCAGGTGTATAAACATGCACAGGCACGGGGTAATATCCTACCCATCGAATCGCAGAGCAGTATCACTGGGGTGATGTTCTGCAGAAGGCCCTTCAGCTGCCACTAAAGCGGTTTGGGTTCAATCCATGGGACCCATTGATGTCCGAGGGACACAGTTTGGCACCCTCCCTTCTAGCACTGCCATTGATGAGGTCAGTGTTCTCGTCTTGCTTTCACACCCTTTAGTTTTACTTTACCTTGCCCCTTGTGATGGTCTGGTAATCAAATCCAAGCTCAAGCCCACTTTTAGATCCAGGCTGTCTAATCCAGCTATGGTTTAATTTCACCACGCTTTGCGTCCCACTGTGGCTCCCCAGATGCTTGGGCATGGCCACCATCCTTTTGGAGGCACTGCAGCACCAAAGGGCATTGGCTGAGTCACAAAACAGCTGTGGGGAGGGGAATGTGTATTTGTCTTAATGCACAGCAGTAAAAGGCTGGCAAGGAGTCTTCCTCTGGATGGACATATCCATGCAAAGATGGGACAGGACTTAAGGCTATTGAACACCAGCAGCTTGGCAGGTCTCCCATTCCCTCCCTTTAGCCTGCTTGATGCTGAGCCCTGCCCCATTGGCTGCAGAGAGCTGCTAGGGAAAACTTGCACAAGTCCTTATTTGTTGTCTTGGGAAATATTTATTCTTGACACAACCCAAATTTACTTCTGTGATCTGATAAATATCTCCATGCTGTTCCTTGAGCAGAGCTGGAAGCACTTTGTTCCAGACCTGTTTTCTGCATCTCTCCCCACCTGCTGAAAGCACCAACAGGGAAGCCGGGATGACAGCCATCATACCTCTCAAACCAACATCAAAAGCCTCACACTCAGCTCTTGGAAGCAAGTATTTTGGAAATATTATGTTGCTGCAGTTGTTAATTTTTCACACAGCAGGTGGGAAACCTGCCCTGTTTGAAGGGCATGACGGAAAATGCCAGTTACTCTGTAATATTCTAGGGTTGTAGCCATCAATGAATATCCATCCTGGAGCATCCACACAGACACTTCAGATATTTTAAGCAAATACTCAAAGCTCTTGTTTGGTCTTTTCCTCCAAGTAATGGGAAAAGCAGACAAGTCATTAATTGCACAGGCAGATGGCTATTAGGAAGCATGTGAGAACTGGCTATACGACCATTGTGTAGGTGGAGCAGATTAGATGGACCTAAATAAATTTTTAAAAAATACATTTTTTTTTAAGAAAAGAAACATTTCCTACATTTCCTTTGCTGCCTGGTGAGAAAAGCTTTTCCCATGTGACTGCAGAAGACAATTCAAAAATATCATCAAAATTGCTCCTCTCTTCCCCACTGAGCTAGGTTACTAGCAAGAGCTCTTTGGGGTTTATATATAATACCTCCACAGCTTCACTGCTGGGCAACAAACACACAGGACCAGGATGGGCACAGGAGGGATTGTTTTTTTTTTCCACACATGCTGGCAGAGGTCAAACATGTAAAGAGAGTCCTCTGCAAGCTGCCACCAAAATATTCCTCCCTGTTCCTCTGTCATCGCAAAGCAGCTCTGGTTTATCCACCCCACTGGCCCTACTTGGGACGTATCTTTGCACTGTGACGTGGGGGTGGCAGCCCCACCCACTGCCCCTCCAACCAGCATCCCTCAGAAGGAGATCTTTGAGGTGCTGGCCCTGAGACAATCCCTGTGGCCAGGAGCCCCAGGGGGCTGTCCCTGCCCTTGCTGGGTTCAGCAGTGGTGCGGCCTCACCTTGAGCACTGGGTGCAGTTCTGGGCCCCACCATTAAAAAAACCTGTGAAGGTCCTTGAATGTGTCCAGAGGAGGCAACAGAGGTGGTAAAAGGGCTGGAATGAATGTCCCACGAGGAGCAGCTTGAGGACACTGGTTTTGTCTAGTTTGGAGAAAAGGAGGCTGAGGCACAACCTCACTGCTCTCTACATCTTCAGAACTCCAGGCATAACACAGCAGAACTGTTCTAACCCATTCCAGGCTGTTCCATTCTGGTCCATTCTATTCCATTCTCTTCTATTCTGTTCTCATTTCCCAAGCTCGTGATGAGTAAAATAATTATGAGATTATTTGTCTGAAATGCCAGGGGTCTTTCTGTCCTAAAAACACTTTCAAGAACACAATTCAGAAAGATTACAGGTTGAAACTGGATTTAGTTTCATTTAATTCCATTCATATTTTATTTTGTATTTTATTTCAATTTTATATTAATACCTATTTTAATACTTATTTTTTATGTTTTATATTATTTTTCCAAATCTATTATAAAGCCAATGCCAACAAGCATTAACACAATAAGCAGGTGGAGCCAGGAGCAGGCCGATGTTTTCTTCAGCTTGAAAAAACATCCCTTGCAGTGTGGCAAAGGAAAGCCCCAGAGCTACAGAAAGCAGCAGCAGAAATAAAGGCCAAGCTGTCTCTGCTTCCTGAAGAGTAGGAATTTGAAGAATGAGGATGGGTACCAAAGACACACAAAAGAAGAAGATGACAAAGAAGATGAAGATGATGAAGAATAAGAGGAAGACAAAGAAGACGACAAAGACAATGAAGATGAAGAAGGAGAAGAAGATGAAAGAAGAAAGAAGAAGGGGTATTTTCAAAAGTGTAACACCTATTGCTGACAATCATACTTTTTGCCTTCCAGAAGTTCCTCCACTGTGCTTCCTGGCCAGCAGTGCATGAGAAGTGCTCTTGTGTCTGCCCAGTGCTTGTATTGCCTTCAGGGGGAGATGGAAAGTGGCAGCTGCTGATGGGGCAGCAAGGCTTAAGTCCTTCTATGCAAGCCAGAACCCCTGGGGACATGGAGCCACGGAAGAGCAGAGCTCGCTCCCACTAGTGAGCCATGGGCAAGACAGCCCCAGAGAGCCAGGGCACTAATGGTGCCTTGGAGGTGTAAGGGGCACAGGAAGAGCTGAGCCAAAAGGGCCCAGATGAACCCTGACAAGGGGCTGTGCTCAATGCTATGGAGGACCAGAAGCAACCTGCGGGGAGCCCAGAAAGC
>JANIJG010010871.1:32162-42530 GCA_024611175.1 Megaceryle torquata | reverse complement strand
TCAATAGTTCCTACTTTTTAAGACAAAAGGAGTTTTATGACTGCCTAATATGTCTTACATAACATACTACAAATATTCCACAATAATTTCTGCATTACTTACATATTTTTTTATTTGCTACAGAATACGATTCAGAATCATATTCACTCTGGATTTAAAACCTCCATGCAATGTCAAATATACCACATCTTTGGAACAGTGGATTCAGTTATGAAAAATAGACAATTCAGAATTAGCCCATATTGAAAAAAACCCAAAAGTCTGTTCTGTTGTACTGAGTGCAGCAAAGCGTTGACTTGAATAAATTTGATCACAGGCTATGCAGATAGTTCGGAATTCATATCAACTAGCAGAAAATCCACAGGATGAAAAGAGTTATATAAATTAAACGGTTATATGGCTATATTGAATACAATATAACTTGTAAATATTGCTTCTATTGTTTACCATAATCCTACACAGTAAACTCACAGGACCTTGGAGGTTTAAAAAAATGCAAGAAGAGACCGACTGAAGGATACATTTTAATAGCCCCCTGTCAAAGAGAGTTAACACAGTTGCACCTCTAACAACAGCATTTTTATTAAATCTTTATTATGTTGTATTAAAAAAAAAGAGTCCCCTTAGCCCTCAGGTAGTTGGTTGATGCTGAGTTTTCAAATGAAATATTTATGAAGTTCTTTGTTTAGAAGTTTAATTGTATCTTTAAATGACTTTCATATGTTTACATGCTTTACCCTCCAATATAAATGCCATACGATGCTCTATCATACTGTCCGGAATAGTCATTATGCATTTCACCATCACAACTGTTACATAACAATAAGCAGAAAAAAAGGACAAAAGGATAACTAAGTTAAACCAGATCCTATACATACTTATTTTGTTGGTAACGTAGATCGTATCGCCAGCAAAATGTGCTTCTAATCATGTAACATAGCATAGTACCGTAATACTTTCCATATTTAAACTTTTGGTCAATGTTTAATACTATGAAAGATACTGAAATGTATTCTGCACTGACCTTTCAATTTCTCTGCCATGGGCAAGAGGAAGGCTAGGACTCATGGATAAAGAACAGGGGCTGAATGAGGAGACCTAAGGTTTATTCCTTAAATGAAATTCAGTTTTGCTTTCATAAAGGCTGTAGAGATCCATCACTCTTGTGGTACAACATTTAAAGGAAAAGCATGGTTTAGAAGATTTACTGTCTTTCCAAGTAATAGATGAAAATTTTGAAGTCACATTCCTAATTTAGGAGCTAAAGGGACGCTTTCTAAAGTGAAAGCACGTTAAGAGATTCATGTCACTTCATGTGAAAGCTTCATTAACTCTGTCCCACTGTCTTGGACAGCGCTCTTCGGGTGTTTCCTATAGTGCAGAATTTGGATATCTGCTCTGAGCAGTCTCTATGGTTAGCCTTCAAATGGGTTAGGCCAGCTAGATGACAAGATAGGAGATCCCAAATAAAGTTGTCTACAGTTTTACACATAGAAAACACTGACTTATCCACCCATGCAGACCTTTTCTGACCCACAGCAACAGAGTGATAATAAAACCATCTCAATTTTGTTGTGAAAAGTGACACCCTTCTCCAAGCCCTGGGCAGGCTGGAGAGTCATCGCGGGCAGAAAGCAGAGAAAAGAAAAAGATATGAGGCAAATCTCAAGCAATAAAAGAATCAGTGGATTCATTAGGTGGGATACTTGCTTTGGTAGCTGTCGGAGGTGATGGTGAAGGTTACGAGATCTATGGTTTATATTAACCACACAACACTATTACACAATTCTAGGTATTAACCCAGTATGGCGGCTCACAGTGCTACTTGAATACACTCTAAAGACTTCTTACTTGTTGATCAAGTACTACACTAAAACCTTTTGAGGGGAGTATCAGTTCAGAGCTCATGAAAAACATTCATTTTGCAAAGTCATCACAAAAACCCCGTCAGAGGACTGTCAGTGTATGACTGAATAACATTCCCTGGCTTTCTAAAACAGCAAATACCATTTTTCTAAATTTGTTCTCTTGATGACAATTTCCATTTTAACAAATGGCCCCAAAAATCTGTCTTTCTCATATAAAGAACCTGCTCCAGTTTTTATATTAACAGCCAACAACATCTGAGAAATAATCTCATCATTAAAGGTAGAAAACAGTATTTTCCAATATAATAGATTAAGAATAAAGTCTATGTGAAACAGGAAAATCTCTGGAAAGTAACTATGGGGACCACAGGTTTCAGAAATGTAGTTAAGGAGGATTAATTAGTTTTTTAAAGCTGCTGCTAGTCTATTGCAAAGTCCACCTGCAGGAACTGATGATTTTGCAAGTTTTTATAAAAGTCCTTCAGCAACATGTATGGAACTTCAAAGTCCTGCATGTTAATTGTAGGACTGAAAATTAGTGGAACTCTTCTCATCAAAATGGCTATCTTGGAAAGACAAACTTGTAGCAAGACATGATCAGACTTGGTAATCTTTAACGTCACATCAAAAAACCTAACTTTTTTTTCAATATTTTATAGTGTAAACACCATTTTCTGCAATAATTTTCCATAAAATTGACAAAAATATTTCATTAATTTCAGTAACTAGCTAGTTAAATGCACCACACATAAAAAGGATATTTTTTTCTCTGTTTTGTTCCCATACAAAGGCTGGATTTTATTCTAGTCTCATTGATATAATTCTATTTATTTCACAGTCATTACTTATTAACACCAATGGGAAGGGAAACAGCGCCATTAAATCAGAGTTTCCTCTTTTTTTTCCTTGATGCAACCTGATGCTTTTTGGTTTACCATGGAATGGTTGAATAGTGAGAGAGACAGATTTGCTTGTGTTTTTAATAATGTGTTCTTTTCAGAGAGAGTCAATATTTGCCCTGCTCTGGCTGGCTTCACTTTAAAAATCCTTATTTCTGGTTTTAAAAGATTGGAGATGATAAAGAACATATTAATTAGGACTTGCTACCACTGGGGACATGTGACTGAGAGGAACATTCATTTTTATCACAGGGAATTACATTATGCAATTTCTTTTGCGCAGGGAGCAACTTCTGCCCTAAAACTAAAGCCCTTTACATCCATTGGAATGTCATCCAAGAACATGATGCTTAATCCTTCTCAGTTCTCCATGTCAGACTTCATGACCATTTCATCTCAATTTGTTCTTGGGCCAGTCCTGCCCGATATTCATTCCTTGTGTGTATTCATCCCTCTGTGATACACTACTCGACAGCAAGTGTGTACCCCTATTTCCTACACTGAATAAGCTTGGTAGTTTCATCTCATCTGATAAGAACTTAATTCCCTTTCTTGTGCTGTACTTTTCTGCTTTCTTGAAAATGCTTACCAGAACAGTACATGCTATTCCAGATAAAGTCTTATCAGCAAGCTGTATCAGGACAAATAGCCTATCTTTATGGAAGAACTGTTTTGGAAGTATTTCAATTGAAATTTAATGGAAATACCATTAAGCTTTGTTTGGCTTTGTAAAAGGTGATACAAAATACTCTGAATCAGCACAGCTGAAAAAATACAGCCCTCACTGATGCTCACTCAGACAAAAAAAAAAAAAAAATCCTTTTGAGAGGACTTGGTTAATTATTTTGCTTATTTGTGATCCAAAATGAAAAGAAAAAGCAAAAAGCGCTGTCATTACTCATTATGCACACAATTTATCACAGAATACAGTTCTGTCCCTTTGCTTATTAAGCCTCTCCCAGACATTCTTTTGTGTTCTGGGCTTCTGAAAAAGCCTTAAGTAAAACTGATGCTACCTAACTGAATGACTGCAGTCTTCTGCAAACCTCTGAGCTCACCACTATTTTCTCACCAGTATATTGAAGCTGATTTAGGATTTTAAATATTTCATGTGCTGCATGAAGCAAAAGAACTTGATTATTCATGCATCACATGAGTTGCTCTGTTTTTTATTAAGTAAAAAAAAAATATAATTAACAATTTGTGCTTCCTGTTACATTTCGTTGTGCTCAGGCAGAAGTCTACCCTGCTGACCTCTCCAGGGCAGCCTTCTGTGAAATATTATACATGGCATAAAAGGGCGAGAGAATGTACCACACGAGAATGTGAAAGATCACTTTGCCTTTTCCTTCTTTCTCCTGCTCTGACTGATCTCTCCTTTGAGAAACTCTTGAGGGCATTTGCCAGTGCAGTTTCAGTCCTCTGTTGCCCCAGTAGTGTGTAGGTCTGTCAAAAAGATCCAGGTCGGTTATGCTGATATTAGCTCAAGAGACAAAGGCTAATTGCCCAGTGATCCTTGGAAACCATCTGGAGGGAGTCAGCTGAGCAGCTAGCCAGGAGTGGTGAACAGGAACAGCCCCCAAGAGTTTCTCAAAGGAAAGATCAGTTAGAGAAGGAGTCTGCAGCTGTAGAGCAGGGAGGTGCTCTGTTATTGCTCTTGCTATTTTTTATTTTTTTTTAATAATAAAGTAGATTATTATTCCTTTAAGCAAATCAGGCTCACCCATGTTAGCCTTTCAGTTCAGTTTTGAGTGTTATGTTGGAGCCCTATGCTGAAAATAAGGCTGTGATATTCAAAAAGTCTGAGGAGTTTGGACAGACAGAACTCGATTAAAAGCTGAGATATTTTATGTTGGCATCATTTGTGTGATTTTCACAGTCATACAGTTGAAACTGAAATCTGAGTTTGCAGTGAGACCTATGCAATAGCTGAACTACATTCCCATTCCTCTGGGCTTCTGCTTCTCCCTTGTACTGCAGAGAACAAACCAAAGGGAAGGACCAGGCTGTGCTGTACCAGGTAATGTTCTTCATTTTTCCCTCTACCTCCTTCTCTCCTGTGCCACTGCAAGAATGAGAGTGAACATAACCATAACACCATGTCCTGGGTGGAACAGTCACAACCCGTTTTTTTGCCCATGGTAAATAGGAAACGTTCAGTGACAAATCATGAAGTCACAGGCCAAGATGATGCCTGTGGGCAGGTTCAAGCAGGCTTACAGGCCTTCCTCACTACAAAGTCCCTGGCCATGCCCTACCACGCACCCCAGGAAAGCCTTGCTCAGCAGCTCAGCCCTGCAAAGTTGCACTGCTCCAACACATCACGCCTGTCAAACTGTATGTCTTCAGCAACAGCCTTGCAAAAATGGGTGCTGAAAACTGAACTTGAACTATCACCGGACAGTAGAGGTGGTATTGGTTATTGGTGAATTTATATCAGTAGTAGTAAATAAAATGTTAACATAGGTAGCTTGACTTCACAGTACCTCTGTAAGAACTTTTCATGGGTGTAGGTGTATGGATGGCATAACAGGCTCCTCCATGGCAGGTGGCAATAATAGCCAGCAATGGCCACTCAATTTCTAGCTTCTTAGCAAAACGGCAATGAACTCTCCTAGTTAAACTTTTCCCCTCATTTTTCCAAGCCCCAAATGCCTCCCACTTACCTCCAAAGCCCTAACCTTTTTATCTGAAGGGAAAGAAAAAGAAAGAGAAAGGAAGAATATTTTTCCGATGGGCTTGTACAGTTAAAAATCATAAACAATAAAGAAATCTACAAGTTAAGGTTCCAACAGAAACAGAGACTTGGCTGGCTTTTGTAATCTGAGCTTTGCGTTAATTAAGTGTTTTGAATTTGATTAGAATAAATTAGTCATCTCATTTGGTTCAGCATTTGCCCCTTTCCAGCCATTTTAAAAACCATGTCCAAAATGATCCGCATCCTAACAAGAGGAGCGAGAAGGGAGAGAGGAGGATGGGGAGCTGAGGGCGGAAAGATAATCAGGGACCAAACAGAAAAAAACTAGTTGCCATCTGCCTAGAATTTGCATTTGGATTGTGTACCTGTACTTTGTGAAAGCTGCACTGATGGCACTCCCATCTTAACCCTGAATTCACATATTTTATGCATGTATTTTTTCATTGGAACATAATTATTTTATGAAACTAAGAAACATCAAATAAACATGGTAACAATTATTGGTGCTTTGTTCCTGCTTTTGTTGGATCTTGGAGAGGCACTTGACAACCCAGACCAGTGCTACTTTGGAAATGTTTGAAGAACCAGTTCAGCCATAGGTTGATGTCAACTGCACTAATCAGAACTCTATCAGTCGATAACTGTATTCATATGTTGCACTACACTACACAGATATGCGTGGCAAGTTCCATGGGACACTAAGGCTATTTAACATTAGCTTTCTTTTGTAGACAATTTTGAAACTACTAATTCATCTGTGGTGCCACTCTAATTCTTCCTTCAAATACAGATTCACCTGTTCCTGACATCCCGATGAGATTGATAGAAGTGTGACCATCTCACTAGGTCACCTTAGGAAACCTGGGAGAAGAGTTCATTGTTGCAACACTGTACCCTCATATGGAGAGCACAGAGGCAAGAGGAACAGACCTGGAGTTCAGTTTCCCCTCCAGCTATAGAGAGCCTGAATCCTCAGCACCCATTTCCCAGTGCTCTGCATGGCAGGCTCTGCACCACGCTTTGTTTGTGCCAGCATGTGAGCATGTATGCACTGAGAGGAAAGGGGAAGGTGTTGAAATCTATCTTCTGCTGCAGCCAAGAATTCAAGATTCATGGGGCCAGACAGACACTTAACTGAGTCCAATTGTGTAATCTGCTGGGCTACCCACAGTCCTGGGAAGCAGAAGGAGAAGCTGTTGGTCTGAACTCCCCATCTTTCCCCTCAACTTTGTATTTTAAGTGTAGCTGTGGCTGTTGTGCTCAATGTTGGATTTAATGTTGGCTACGCATGAGGCAGCTCAGCAGCCTTGCATTGTTTTCTTGTGTAAAAGCCATACAACCTTCTGAGGACATAGTTTTAAAACATTCAGCTGCAGAAAAAGGTGCCTTAAAAAGCACATGCTGCAGCTGAACTGTACACACTTCAAGCTTTTACCAGAATATGTAGGACCCTGTAACAATCCTGGTTATTAGTCTTGGATTTAGATGTTTAACATCCATTGTGTTCTGGGTAACTTTGTGTTATTCTGGATCTCGTTTTATCCATAACTTAACAGATCTTTAGCTCCTGCTGTTAACTCCCGCAGTGCCCCAGCACTTTAGGATTTCTATTGAGTTGAGCAGAGAGATGGCTGAATTGAGTCCAGTAGTTTCATTACTGTCTTACTTAGGATGTTATGTGTTCCTGCTCAGGAATTTAAACACTGACAGAAAAATTTTGTATATTGAAGTATTTCACTTGTCTTTTGATCACCTAAAATCTATATTATTTTTCCATGTAATTACTTGAAATTTCCAAGTAATTACTTGAAAAGTAATTTTATGCTAAAAACTGCCTTGTTTGTTTGGTTTTTTTTTTGTTGTTGTTTTTTTATGTAGAAATGAAACACAGAACCTGCAAACAGTTTTCTTTACAAATAAAAGGTGAAATGGTGTGTTGTCAGAAATTGCAGTTAGGTTGCTTTAGGATCTTAGTCATGGAGTTCTATCACTTGAAGACTCATCTCACGGGGAAGCACAAGACCCATGTTAGAAGGAGGAATAGAGTATGCTGAGGAGAAACTGGTAATAACATGTCTGCCAATCTGGCAAGTTGGCAAATTGGCCCCTCCAATACTGTTGTGATAGTCACAGAAGAAACAAGGTTTCTTGCAGATTTCTAACTCAACCACATCCTTTTCCCCTCTGTGTGGACCTGGAGCCTGCAAAGTCTGTGTTCCCAGACATTTAAAGAACACATGCAGTTTAGTTTCTACAAAATGATCCAGAGGTACTACTTGATGTGGCAAAACACATTTCTTTTTGTAGCACCATGCCTATGACACGTCATGGTCCTAACTACAGCCTTTGCTCTGGCCTAAGGCTTATGTATCAGCAAAGATACATTTTTCTCAGTACACCTCATTCGAGTGAATCTCACTTGCAACTTTGAAAGACAAAGCTCACAACCACAGTGCTCCATTTATCTGTATTAAGTTACTTGCTCCATTGCTACACAATAAGGAAACTTGGTATCAGTCATTTTTAAATGGATGTCTCTACAATTGTAACAGACCACAGAAAGATTTCTGAAACCTCTGTTTATAATAACAAACAGGAGTTTTGTTTCCACCCAATATTTTCCATGATGTCTACAAAAACACTTAATGTTAGTGAGAATGCTAGAGTGCTGAGATCACTGTTTGTCGTGATGACCAAAATCGTTTTACAGTTTCCCTGCACTCCCCATTCCCCTATAGCAATCTGTTGTCACTTTTCTTATAACCAGATTATATGCACTATATATAACCATATCTTCTTTGTTTTTACAGCACTTAGCACAACAGGATCCCAAGGATCTCAAATGTTTCAATAATACTGCAATCAATAATGAAATCTTTGGTGTTTGGTCCAGTGTGTTTTAGTTGCAAAGATAGGAAAAGAAAATAGTTATCTTTTCTGTTTATCTTTTCCACCTCTTTTCCATGTTGTTCACACAGTTCATATTACTAGGGTTGGGTTGAAAGAGTGGTCAGCCCAACAGTACAGTTCTCTCCAGCTGAGTTCTTTGCCTGATGTACAAATCTGAACTCATGGGCACTATTATCAGGAATGACACGGTCTATGGTATCCCCCACCTCTCAATTTATGTTTGTACCTAATTTTATTTACTTAACTGAGAATACCTACTCATAATAAATCAACTGAAAGTTAGTCCTAAAGACCCTCATCAGTATGTGGGAGATTATACCACCTGACTGACAAGAAAGTGTCTGCTAAGTAGAAGAAGATTTCCACATGGAGTAGACACAAGAGAAGTTAAATGAACCCCTCTCTTCTATCACAGAGAAAATGTCTCACTTCTAAAACATCAATGGTCAGTGGCCAATGCTTGAGAACAGAGAATCTAGAAAAGTCCTAGGTTACACCTGAGGAGGAACAAAAGGCATAAATAGCATTTCTGCAATATAAATGTGCCACTCTCACTCTCTGACCACTCACATTAGACAATAAGATTCTTGGGAAAGGTATTTGGAGTGGCTGTTGTGAAGGAAAAGGAGAAGAAAGCAGGACTGATGTAATATTTTGGCTATTGGATGAAGAGGTAGGAATGGGTTTTGAAGTCACAATGGTGAAAGTAGACAATAATCAGAGGAGAATTTAAAAACCAAGAAAAATAGCGTCTATTGTATGTATATATACATCGGTGAGCAGGTGCTACTGCAGACAGCAATAGAAATAAAGGTGGGAAGGAAAGCGAGTGGTTCTGCTTTGGCTGATTCTGCTGTAGGGATGAAATATTTTGCTGCATGTGTAAAAAAACAAAGTGGGTCAAAGAGAGGGAGATGGCCAAGGAAGAAGTCTCTGCAGTGCTACCTGAAGAACTAGGCGGTAGAACAAGGGAAGGAAGAATGGAAAGGCGGAGGGGAAATGGACAATAGGGGAAGGAAGGGGGATGGGACAGGAAGGAAATGGGAAAAGGGAATTGTGGAAAGCAGAGTGATGAAGCCCAATCAGTAACATCAGCAGCCTCACTAACTCACTATTAAAAATCACTTCTGTAGAAGGAAAGAACTGAAAAAAAAGCACAAAAAGTTTTTCATTTTAGTTTTTCTTCCCTATATTTAAGGCAGATTTTTCTTTTCTATATTTTTTCCATATGTCCAAAGAGAGTTTCTTAAATTACTCTGTTTAGAAATAAACACATGGAAACAATAAACATCTAGAACATTAGCTTGCATATTTCCTTAATGTATGCATAGTTCTGTCCAATTTTCCACATGAAATGACTCTAATTCACTTAAATTTCTCAGGATCCACCTTCTGTCAAAGTTTCCATGATTTCAGGGTTAGCTTAGTAGTTGGTTAATACCTTTGAGAGGTAATATGTAGAGCTGTGGACTTAGAAATTTTACATCAGCTGCTCATCTTGTGCATAGCAGAATATTTACACTGAATTTGAGTAACCTCAGACAATTTACATGGATGAAAAATGGCCTACTATTTCTTTTTCTTACCATGAAAAAATTAGGAGATTATTATTCATATAGAAGTCACTCTTTCTAAAGGAATACAGCCAAGATTTCTTCAAAGCTTTTTCTACTTTGGTGTATTTTGTGTAACATCTTTTATATATTCTTTGAAATGTCAGTGTGCTGGTTTATATTCCACAGTTATTTTCAAATGTAAAATTATCTCACCTCTGCTCATCTTTACAGTGATTTCAGTAATACTGAAAGCAGAATTTTGTTCAATATGAGCATTCCCTCACTATTTTTTTCTTCACAGTATCACAGGATCACAGGATGTCAGGGGTTGGAAGTGACCTTGGAGATCTCCGAGTCCATCCCCCCTGCCAGAGCAGGATCATATAATCTAGCACAGGTCACACAGGAACGCAGCCAGGCGGGTTTTGAAAATCTCC
>JANIJG010010871.1:16072-32062 GCA_024611175.1 Megaceryle torquata | reverse complement strand
TCCTGACACTCAGCCCTCAGATATTTATAAACATTCATCAAATCCCCTCTCAGGCTTCTCTTCTCCAGACTAAAGAGAAGATTTGCATTCCCGGAGCAAAGAAGCTGTCCTCAGACCATCTAACCCTGCTGTCCCAAGCAGTGACAAAAGGAGATGCACATGACAGTACATGAACTTATTTAGAACATGGCTTTCAAAATCTCCCATACTGCATAGCCATCATATAAGGGACGTCAGAGAATACATACCCATCTGGTTCTTCTAATATCTGTTAATGGACTGCTGTCCATGAATTTGACCAATGCTGTTTTGAAACTGCCTCCACAACATCCTGGGGCATCACATTTCAGAATTCATTACGGCTTCTATAAAGAATAACTTTATTCTGGTCTGTTTTCCCTTTTTTCATTATTATGCCCTGTGACAGTTCAGATTCTGTACATGTGACTCATGTTAAATTCTCACTGAATACTGCTATGAATTATACAACCCAATTCAACCAAGAGAGACTATGGCCTGCTTCGCTTTCAATTTTGTAGTGACAACAAATACCCCGGCTAGAAGGAGAGCCTGGTCAGTTTGTAAGAAGAGATAAAAGGGAGAGGATGCATGCACAGCAGCGTGCACTCCACATACCATGAACTAAGAGAGCAGGTCATGGGCAGCTGACAAGATCTTTTCATATATTAAATTATTTGCAAGGACTAGTTTAACATACAATTGGGGTCAAGCAAACACAAAAAAAGCCTTCTAAATTTGACAGTCCTCCTCCTGTTACACTTTCATAGAATTCTTGATAATACCACTAAAGATTTTATGCTGTTCTAACCTTGTGGTCTCCAACCATTACCACCTCATATGCAATAACACTGGTTAGAAATAACCAGTGTATACATCCTCTTTTGGACTTTCTGTTTGATTGATTTCAATTCTCTTCATATCTTGCAAGCATGAACATAACAAAAGAGAAAGAATTCATCATCTTCCACAGCACACTACCAAACATGATGGAGCACTAGAGCTTGTTTACCAAGCCCCATGGTTTATCAACTGACAGCTAGAGTTTATCTGTAAGGAATACTTCCATTATGTATTTATTTTACATGATGTCAAACCCATTACAGTCCTCACTGCACAACACTCATTGTGAATTGCATCACTGTGAAAATCAAGCTGCATACTTCTGTTATTTTCCTAGTCGTTGAATTCTATGCCATTGTATTCATCTTTTTTCTTTGTTACACTGAAGAATGCTGGAATATGAATTATTTTATTCTCTGTATACACAGATGTCTTTTAATAAATCTGTTTTTTCAGTTTATACATACTTTATGCTTTATTTTCCAAAACACATATCATTCTTTTGCTTCTTCATTTTAAAATCTTTTAGTTTCACAAAATACAGACCTGGCAAATAGACAGAGCATGCCAGAAGTGGCTGTATTAATTGCAGAAGTTACATGAGTCATAGCAAGACAGAATACTGTGCTCAATTCTGCCCACTATTTGCCAATTTCCCTGTCACCTAAGGGTGTGAAACTGCACTTCAGTTGTCCCTGGGACCGCTTACTGCTTGTTGGCACAGATTCATAATTATGTGTACAACTACTCCAGCAGTGATTTTTCATGTGGAAGATTCCCACTGATGTTTATTTTTAGGCATCCAGTTTATTTTCTTATGCTCCGTTTAAATAGCATTTTCTTCACATGATACCTTCTTTTTCTGTGATCAACTGCCAGTGGTCCTCCTGTAGAATCTTATCTCTATACTCCACCATACCCTTAAGGGTTGTTTCATGTAAAGGCTATAAAAATGTCAACGTGGATTAGCTACATTCATATTTTTAATTATCCAATCGTTTGTGAAGGGCCTGCTTTCAACTGAATGGCTCTGCAATTGCCTCATTCCCTTCACTCATTGCTTTTATTAAAACCGACACACTGTGCAGCCTCTTTGACAGCCACGCAGGAATCACACAAACAGAAGACAAGGAGCTGACAGAGTTTCACCCAGGTGTTTTGACATTACCCCATCATAGGCACATGTCTGGAACACAGAGTTATGACTTTCAAGTCTGTCAGACGATGTTCTTTTTCCCACTGCTGCCTGTACTCTCCCAAATGGAAAAGGGATTTGCTTTATTTGAGATTTACTAACTGAATTGTAATTTGGGCAGAGAGTAATTTTCTATAACTGAGCTACAGCTGAACTTATGAGAATGATCCCACTATATTTTTATGAGTTTCATAACTTTTATAACTTTTGTTAGATATCATTGTCAATGTCTCAAAATTTAACATTCCAAGATCCAAAGACAAAAAACACTTGAAACTTTCCATAGGCAAGCTCTGTTTGACAATGTTTGACAACATACCTACCTACATGTAAGTATAAGCTTAAAGCAAAAATTCAAAGTAGGAAAAAGTACTCATTTTCAAATGTCTTCACTGGAACAACTTACACAGCCATACAATATCTTTTTTTCCTCTTAGTATCTTCAGATCAAGACTCTTCCTGCAACTACAGGTTAACCAAACACAAGGTATCACATGCAAGAAGGAGTAATTGTTTGAAATTTACCATATATATACTGCCTAATAAAATTGTATTGAATAATACAACATTCTTCTGGCCATGAACTCAATGAACTTTATAGGATGCATTTATTGCAGTCTATTATAATAACAATTAATATATTTTGAAATCCACATGTCATTCTGACGCAGTTAAATACATTTAAGAAAGGCAAGCCCAGTAAATCTTGATCTTCAAATTTTCTTGGGAAAAAAGTTGTACTTCTTGACACAGTCCAATGATGTTCTTCCAAGAAGTTAAGGTTTAACAAAAATTCCATCTGAGGAAAGGTGGACAAAGCTATCTCAGGGGAAAACTTGCTTCTATGACAGTAAAAGAATTCATCAGTTCCACACTTTCCCTTCTATAAAAAGAAAATGTTTCTTTTTCGTGGCTTTTTTTTTTTTTTTGTAAACTTTATAAAATCCATTGAATATAATTTTTTTTCCCCCAGTCAGATTTATCTATCTGCCCGTTTTTCATCCAGCATGTTTCTCTGCCTAGATTGCTTTTCTGCTCAACTCTTCCTCAGAGAAGCTGGAACGGGAGACTTCAGCTTTCCCTATGGCCTCCAGTGAGGTAGTGGGTTGAAGGATGTAGATGGATGTTAAAGGTAAGTCTACTTTACTGGCTGGTCACACAGAAAAGAGGATTTCTTTTACTTTTGCAGCGTTCATGTTTCTCCTGTTTGCAGTAATAGATCCTGTGTGCACTCAACAGTTGTGGCAATATGGAAACAGCAATCTCCTCCTAACCTATTAGTGAAGAAACCCCTTCCCAGTTCTCGTAACACTGTAAGCTCTGCAGACCCTAGGCTGCAGTGAGGTAAGAGACTCATTGCAATTGCTCCTCCTTGGAGCTCAGGTTCTTTTGTGAGCATTTATTTTATGGATGTCAAGAAGCTGGAGGGGATGGTTTGTTAACAAAGACTTACTCTAAGATACGCAAGTTGAATATCAGCTGAGGAGGAGTGAAGGCTGGAGGCAATAAGGGCTGGATTCTTACGTACGTCTCAAGGGGACTGCAAACAATACTCACAAAGGTCTGATAAATTTCAACGAGCAGAAGATCCAGGGCACAGAAAAATGAATGTTTTTTTACCACCTTCCTCCAAATTTATATCCTGTTCCACAGTTACTGACTTGAAACCAAGCCAGACCAGTGGCTGTGAAGGTACATGCAGTAAGCCTTGGTCAGCTCACGCTGTGTGAAAGGTGTATGTGATGTGGCATTATCTTCCCCTCTCAATTCTAGCTGGATGTTTCTTTAATTGTTAGCAGATCACTTTTTGTTTTGTTTCTCTCTTGACTAGTTTTATTGGGAAAATATTCAGCTATTTACTCTGAAATGGAAGCTGGGAATCAGCTTGAGATATGGTGAGGTGAGTCTCTGTTAGCAAATGATTCCTTCCAGCCCTTTCACATAAAATTAAACGCTGGAGTCAGAGTGGAATACTTCAGTCCTACAGGTTCAACACAAAACAGATTTTAATCTGCAGTTTGTATTTTTGCTGGTAACACATATTAAGATACTTGATATCTAAATGAGTTGCCATATTCAAAGTATGGAATTGGGAAAAATAGACTTCATCTGGAAGCTAAGCCCCCTGTAAGCATCCTGGCACACAATAGCTATTCAGGCTGCATGTTTTCCCTTTCTGAGAGGCACACATTTCAAACGGATTGCTTGGGACTCCTCTGAGGCAATACATACCTCAGGAACTTCAGTCGTGCCTCACTGTGGAAAGTATCTTAATGGCCCCATTTACAGCAGTAATGAAAATGAACCAGGACTTACTCTCTGCCCAGCTGACATGGTAGAACTTTCATCCATACCAGTGAACTGTCTTACTCCCCAGGCTAGGCGGTAGTCTGGACAGTTTTCTGGGAATCCCCTCTGGTATATGCCACCCTTTAGTCTCTTCAAGCAACACCTGGAAGACAGCTTCTTGACACAAGTGAAAACACATCAGAGACTGCATGCTGACAAACAGTGATGATCATGTGGCAATGCTTGGACCCATGCCAGCACTGCTTATTTTATTAGTAGAGACTTAGCCTATGTATCTAGTTTTAATTATTTAATGTCAAAGCGTTCAGTAGCCGTGAGAGCCCAGCCTAGGATACCTTCTTTGCTGCTTTTGGGTGCCTTACCCTCTAAGCCTCCCAACAGAAATACTGGAATAAAAACATAAGCAATGTCTAGGGCAATGCTCATTTATCAGGATGAATGGCCAGGGCAGCTGTGCTTCCAGTAGTTTGTGTTGTCATAAGTAAACCCAGTGGAGCTGTATTGGTCAGACTAACAGACCATCCATCCTGTCTGCTGTAGAGAAAAGAGACTGAGATATCTTTTGTCCCTGGCAGTAATTCTTCCATTAGCACTACAATGCAGTTGAGTGGGTGCTTTCCAAACACAGTCTACACTATTCTAACAAGCCTGGAAAGCTTTTATTTATCTGTGCAAAATGTTTGGTTTTTTAACTGGACTTTATGGAAACTCTGACAGCAATGTAAAAGATGATTAGCAATAAAACAAAATATAAACCAATGACTTCTAAATTTAATAATAAGCTAAATGTCTACATTCAGACATGGTTAATCAAAACCAGTTTGTAAACTTCATTTTATTCAGGTCAGCCAGTCAACAGTACATGTAATGCATACTATAAAACTGATTTAGAGCTTTTGGACACCCAAGCATCTACATAAACCAAGCAAGGATTAACTAGGTCTGTCTACTCATAAATTACAGCACATTGTTTTTAAGTGAACAGGATAAAAAGCAACATGCCGTGAACCATCTACATCATGCTTTTTTCTGCTTTGACCAATTTCCCAGTTACTCTCTCAAATTATCACTCCAGTTCCTTCTTTGTTCATCCCTGTATTGTTTCCATATAACTGTCCAAATCCGCCTGCAAGGCAACTAATCAAAAAAGGCTGAAGCACAAGAACATTGACCACTTGATAGTTTGCCCAGCTTATTAAAAATACGAGTTTGACATCCTGCAGCATGTTTTAACAATTGGTTTGCAAATTACAGCATGGCTAAATACAATTAAAATAATTCCATTGTTCACAGTAACTATTTAACATATGCTGTGAATATTGTACACAGATCAGGACGCTGCTGTGTTAGTCAAATCTTGCTGTCTCGTGCTGCACACCCATCAGTTCTCATAGCATAAACAGGCTTGGGCTGGGCCATAGCTCAGTTGGGATTTTAACAAATCAAATCATATCAAATCAAATCTCAAAAATTCATTCAGATGGTCTTTAGGAACAGTGACGGCTTTCCATAAGCAAAGTTCTCCACTCACTCTTCTCTGAACTCACTGAAGACCGTACTGGGCTCAGTCATCACTGCACTTGTAGAAGTGAACTATCGGTAAGCGCTGGACCAGTACCTTGACTTCTTATCTCAAATACCTGCACACATGCAGAGCTGTAAGCACTTAGCACTTATTCCAATAGCAGGTTTTGCATAACTTTATTGTACTTTTCCTCCTCTTTCAGAGGCTGAACCTGCAGAGTACATATTTTATCCTGTACAATATATGTGATAATATACTGGCTCACAGGAACTAACATGATATAGTATCTGTCCTGCAGATATTACATGCCACTCCATATGCACCAGATCTGAGAAGCACGTAATATACAACTCTCAGGGGATATGAAACACATGTGGGTCTGATTCGCCACTTTGTTATTCCAACTGTACACCGTTGCAACTCTAACGAAGTTACACCAGTGTAAAACTGTTGTACTGAAGTGGAGGATTAAACCCATATGCCTTTCTATATAAGCCAAATTTATGGGACAAAGTTATTCAAATAAATTCAATAAACATTCAGACTTCTTTGGAGTCCTCTACCTGTTTAGCCCTCAGACAGTACTTTTTCTGCTTCAGGAAAAGCTTTACCTTAAAGACAGCAACTGTTATTTGTTAAAAGGATGTCAGGAACAATCTGAGTTATTAAAAAATAAATACAAAATAAAAAGAAAGAAGATTTGTGACCTACAAAATATTTAAAACAAGATGGCACTTCCTTGCTTACTCAGCCATGATCAAAACCCCTTTTGCCTGCTCATATGCATACATCTTCATATAATTAAAAGCACGACCCACCATCATTTGCAAATTCTTATGTTTTCACTGTGCAACTTTTCAAGTGCTTTTTTTTTTGTCTCTTTCTAGACAGTACACCTGTGTATTAGTTTAGCAACATTTTGCTGTAATTCAAAATTAACTAATTCTATTTGATTTGGATTTGTATAAAATTCTGAAAATTTATAAGCTTTGTTTATATAATGTCAGATATGTTTATCTACCACCAGATAAAAGATATTTATAAAACAAATATCGGCCTGATTATGATCTCATATAGTGTCATTTAGAAACAGGGATCTGTGCTATTGCTCTAAGGGTACATTATTAATTTAATTCAATGGAGAAACTGAAAAATTCCTATTAACTCTCTATATATTCCTTCAGAACATTTTACTGTGTTCAAAAAGTTGAAATTCCCTTCCGGTTGAAGAAAAATTATTCAATTAGCCTAAAGAATCACAATTACCTTTCACAATTTTGATTGTTGCTTTTAATGTTATGCAAAAATGCTAGGTAATGTAAAAATGTTAATAATGTTAATAACAAAAAATAGTAGTAATAGTAATAAAACTTTCTTTGGAAAACATGATAAAGAGTGGTAACTTTGTTTGCTTTAAAGTTATTCCTACAATTCACCAACAATACAGTTTCAAGAAGTTTAAGTTACTTAAATTCTGTATTTGCATAAATAAGAAAAAAAGAAACAAAAAAATAAGAAAAAAAGAAAAAAAAATACAGTCCCTTTTCCACTCTATATGTGGTGACTCAGGAATGATTTTTTATAGCATCCTTTGCAAAGTTTTACTGTTAAAAACATTCAGTGATATTGTTCCAGTGTCAACCAAAATCATTCTAAAATAACATGGTGAAAAAAAATTCCTTATGTATTTTAATCTCAGACACCTCTAGCTCAATTCTGTCTATATGTTATGAATCCTTTTCTTCTTAGAAGTGTCTTTGATAAAAGCACTGGTTTATTTGTTTTGTTAAGTATTTAAAAACTGTTCTATACCTCCCTACTTACACCTGTAATGGGATTAGATATTGAATCAATAATAAACTCTGTGACTGGTTTTATATTTAGTTATTTTAATATTATATATTAATATAGTTGTTAACACAGTAACCAAGAAATAGCAGTGACTTCAGTTACTGAAGACCATAAATAATATCTCACAGAAATACTATTCATAAAGTAAGTACGTTAGAGCTGGAAGGGCTTATCTAAATGTAAAAATTTCTACGTATAAATATCTTTCTCTTTTTAAAGAATTATGCCTAGACAAATAGGGTGTGATTCCTCTCAATTCTAATACTAGAGAATGTTAGCGAGTTGATTCAGGTGTCGTATACTTGGGTGAAGGTGCAGAACACTCAGGGTACAGTAAGGGACTGGCAGCTCTGATGTACCATTAACACACTCTTCTGGAGCAGCAGCTGGGAGTCAGTCAGGAAACAATTATATTCCCATTATAATCTGAACTTCCAGTTTAAGCAGTACAGCTGGTAGCACTGAAACAGCAATTCAATTTACCTGGAACATTTAGGGTAGGATTCAGTTACTGGAACACAGGCATCTGCCGCCATTAGGAAGTGCAAGGGTCCTCTGACAGTAACATCCATCCATCCCATCTTAATAGAGATGTGTAAAATAGGGCAGAGGAAGTAACCATTCCTCTTCACTGAAAATCAAGGGACTTTCATAAAGCTGAATTAGATGGTGACCCCTGGGGTTCTATTAATTTGCCTACATATAGGTGTCTAGCATCATTTTAGATTTCCTATTGCATCAGAGATTACCACGTGGTGATAGACATTCTGTAGCCTTCTCAGGCCTTCTGCAACAGTAGCTAGGATGCCACTGAATCAAGGTTGGATCCAGGCATAAGAAGCTATCTTAGATGCCATTTTAGATAACTGAAAGTTCTGCATGAGGTTTACAGGTACTAAACAGAACCTATAGAAAAGCTGCATCTTTCACCAACTGAAAGCCAGGTGGGACCTCTCATATGGTGTCTCATGTATCCCATCCATACAGTCTAATATCATTGTTGCACCCCTACTCAGGATTTGAGTCGACATCCATTAGCTGGTAGAAACACTTGGACTGTTGGTAGGAGTTCTGCTGCATGGGAATTTATTTAACATAACTGGTCATCAAATCCACTTCAACTCCTCCTAAGTCTCCTCTATGCTCTCTCTGGGATCATTCCTGTTTCTAGCATATTATTTCCACAGCTCTCTGGAAGATGACTGGTCACTTCACATGTAC
This sequence comes from Megaceryle torquata, assembly GCA_024611175.1. NCBI lineage: Eukaryota > Metazoa > Chordata > Aves > Coraciiformes > Cerylidae > Megaceryle > Megaceryle torquata. The sequence goes on along the minus strand of JANIJG010010871.1, from coordinate 23,099 downwards.
TGCTGTTTCCTAGAACATCAAGCTCACTATGTATCTTGCAGCACTGTGTTCTCATGAACAAGATCTTACAATTAATGCTGCTAGAAATACATGAATTCTGTGTAGTTTCACTCTAAATCCTATAAACACTGAGTCCAGGATGTGTGGTTTTTTCCTATACATTTCTGAGGTTTATGTAAGATGATTAAGCATCATTCCAAGCCTAAAATGTTACAGAAATGTGTAAAGATGGCAAACCTCTGGGCTAAGCTAAGAAATACTTCTCATGTATCTGAATATGTAGTAACATCTGAACCAAAGTAATTTCTACTTACAGGTACTGTTAATAATACTGCATACAGCATGAGACATCACAAAATACAAAAGCCTTCATGATGCTTTGGAAAAGCAACCAGAATTTAAATGAGATAAAAACCAGGCATCTTTTAGTCCTTCTTCACATTTTGTTCCTTCTTTTCTTCTTGTTCGTGGCATGACTCAGAGGGGCAGATCCTCACCTGATATAAACCAGCCAGTCCAGCTTTATCAAAGTCAAAGAAGCTACAGTCACATCAGAGGAAAATCTGGCATCTGAACTGCAGATACAACACTAACTGTGACTAATTTTGAATTTTGTAGATGTTTCCTTCCTAGGCAGAATTGTTTTTACCTGAATATCTTTCTGCTCTTTATTACTAAATAGGACATTGAATTAGTTTTTAGGGTTTTTTTCTTTTAAATCTTCACAGTAAAATGTCTTTCATTTCCATTTCATTTCTAAACTTCTCTTTCTTACTTTAATTTGAGGACTTCAAAACATCTTATCGACTGCAGTAGAAAAAACATCTGTTGAAGTCATACATAGTTTATTGGCTGGAATCAGTGATAAAAGACAGCATAGAGACTCACCAAAACATTTCATTGCTATCAACATAAACCAAAATATTAAAAAATCAAGCTTTTTTTTTTTTTTTTTTAATAAGAGAAACATGGGGAAAATTTTGCAAGCCAAATAGGCAAGAAAACCTGTGACTTTAATTCATCAAGCCTCACATGACTGTATTTTGGATCCCAGGCAGCTGAAGGCCTAACCACACTACAAAAAAAGTTTCTTTATTAGCTAAGAAAAAGAAACAATTTATGAACAATGGTACTTCTCTCCACAGGATTTCCTGTTTAGAAGAACTGCTTTCCACACTAGAACTGATTTTTGCTCTTTCTACCTACTGTTTTACCACTTGCCTACTACAGCCTGATATTCATTACTACTCTTTTTGGTTTGTTTTTTCTTTTTTGTCATGAAACACCAACAAGGCCCAAACATCACATTTCAGATCTAAGCCAGCCTCCTAGGACGTGAGGTGGGAAGAACATGCAATAACTTTAGCACTGACATTATTTTTTTCCCCTTTTTATTTGTCTTCCCTAATTTAGTAACTCTCTGCATTAGGCACAGAGAATCTGAGAAAGAAGATCACCTGGCAAGCTTACAGAAAAACTGACTATCTTACTGACATGACAATACACAGGCAAATAATTTGGATAAAGTCTCTGGTAATGAGGAGGAAGAATTGCAAGGTGGTACATCTGAAACTTCATTTCACAAGTTACATTTCTCTTGCAGGAGCAGGGATGACTATCGCCAGAAAGGACTGATACTTAGCAAGTGTGGTCCCCTTCAGGTATTTTGTCAATTTGCTACTCCTGTCTATTCAATTTCCACCTATTTGCAGGTCTTCAAGCAGGTTCTAGTTCTAGTGCTTTTGCTCAATTATTCTTTACTCTTTTGTATTTTGATATTCCTTTTCCTTTTTAACAGTAACCTGCCTACTTTTTGCTTTACGTGTTGTTCTTTTTTCTCCCTTAGGCCCCAGAAAATAAAATTTGTCTATTTTCACATTATCTAGTTTTGCTTTTTCCTTTTGCAGATTCCTTCTACTTTCCACCATCTTCCTTACTGTCATTCACAATTCTATGTCGTGATTCAACTTCTCTCCATCCTGATTCCTACTTTTCTTCCTTTCATATTAGCACTATCCATTAAATTTTAATTTCCTTCACATTTATCTTTCTCTATTTTCTTTTACTTTCTTTTCCATTTCTTTTTTTTTCAATTTCTTTTATATTTTTGTGGGTTGTTTTTTCCTTTTTTGGTGGGTTTTTTGTTTTTGTTTTTGTTTTTGAGTCTGTCTCTTGTAACTCACTCTCCATTATACACACACATTAGCACTGGAGAATGTGGAATAAGGCAAGAAATCAAATGAAGCCTACTGGTCAAAGCACTGGAGATGTTGTTGTCTCTTACCCATTTCTTTTCTGTATTTCACTGCAGCTTGATCATTTTATTCCTCAATGTTCTTCACACTTTTCCAATATCATCATCTGGTTTTGCTTGAGGTAAGCACTGTTTATTCAACAAGTATTTTGCTTCTGTATATATGACTGTGAAAAAAACACAACTATTAACTATGGTTGAACAGATAGGTTTTGCCTTTTTGTGCCAGATTTCTTAATTCCAAGGTCCAGAGGTTTATGACTTGTTTCTTGTAGTTCCAGACTGGCGGTCAGGATGCCCTAGCATTCAGTTGGAAGGCTTTATGTCTTCTTTAAATTTATTTTTTTTATTTTGCTATTTCAGACAACTCAGTGACATTTATGTCAAGCACTGATATTTTAATAAACCCAGAGTAGCCAAAAGGATCTTCTTCATAACGTTTTTTTTCTGAAGCAGGTAAACATTCTATCTCCTTCGAGGAAGCTGCAGAATATCAGAAGGTTACTAAATATATTAGGATAAGTCAATGCCAATAATTCAGAGCAGAATCTTTACAAAATATTATTTAATAAGGCAAGAAGTAGTATGTATAGCTATCTACAAAATATAAATCAGAATCTGTAGTAGTGTCACTGATACTTGCTCCTGCTCAGAAAGGTTTGTTTATACACTTGGCTGCTTCTAAAGATGCTAAAAACAGCACAGAGATGCTCTGTTTCTCCACTTGAGTTCCTATTCTCTTTGCATAGTGAAGTAAAAAAAAAAGCCTTAGGATACTACTGATTTAAATATAAGAAAGTTATGTTCCCCTGCAAAGATGCACACTTAATGGATCTTGGATTTTAAGATTCTTATGGATGCTTTTGGATTATGTGATGAGCAGAAGCTAAGAGATTCGTGGAATTGAAGCACATAGTTGTACTGGAACATTACAGTGAGATGTTTAAAGTCACAGTATTGTTTTTTCTTTTCTAAAAAAAGTAGTAAAGCTTGGCATAATGAGCAGTGTGCCATATTTTCCAGTGCAACACCTTGTTGAATTTCTGGAGATGGACTACCTAGAGTTGTACTAACTAAACTGAGCAGCCACAAAATCTTGTTTCTATAACCTTAGAACACAGAACATACTATATTTATGTTTATTATGGTGATTATTAAGCACATAATGAGTAACAGCAAATAGATTGGGTCAGCATTCAAAAGGTAATGTAAAGCAACCCACCTTTTTGCCAAAGAAACCAAATCCTGAATGGGCTGTATGAACATAACAGTAATGGGAGAAGTTATTATAAAGTTCCAACATATCATTAAACATCACATTCTTAAAAAAAAAAAAAAAAGGATTTTTGCATCATAGCTAAGGTGACCTGAAAATAGAAGCTAAGTAATTTCTGGCTGTTGTGTATTACCATTTGACAGTTTTCCTATAGCCTGTGTAAAATAGAAAGGTAATCTTAGCCACCTCCTTAGGACTGCAGGCCATAACAATTCCTTTTGTGCTAAATACTCTTTCCATAGGAACTATAGGTGTGATTTGTCTCACCTGCCTCTATGGCTCAATAGCAGTTGTCAATACAAAGAATACTCATACAATTTTATATGTCTTAAAGTGCACTGTCTGCCCTCCAGATGGGTCTATTCTACATCGCATGCTGCTCCAAGTGGACATCTCATGTTCTGTAGGCCACAGGCAACAGGCACCTATACTTCAGCAACTGAATAGTGACATCTTCATTAAGTACTAGAGAATCTTAAGATATCCAGCTCATATGCAGATGCATAAATGTTGACATATCTATAAATTTAGGCTCTGAATTTTAAACTGTATTCTAACCCCCAAATTTTGGAGGATTAATCCTACCCTTCATGTTATTCCCCAGCATTTATATCACACAGAAAAGACACTGCTTTGTGACTCTAGAACTCTAGCTATTCTGTGATGTCAGGTATTAGTTTGCAAGCCCTTGTGGTTCAAGTCTGTTGCCTAAACTTACATACCTCAGATGGCCTGGACTATCTGAAACACCCCCATGGTGACAGGTTAGGATCAAGAGGGAATTCATGCCTTTCTCAGGTGTCAGTCTGAGGCCACAGGGGCATCTCAAGTACCATGTTGGGGTAACGTGAGCTGCACCACAAGCATGATCAGCTCACTGCTGGGAGTGGCTTTTCAGGGTCAGAGGTGAAGGACAATAATAAGGCAATGCCTACTGAAGTTTATGATTAATTTGCTAAATAAAATATTTCTGTTCCTCTTTCAGTGGATTGGCCTCTATGAGATTTACACTCCCTAAGAAAACAGAGAGGGAAAAGACAAGCATAGTTGCAAGACATCTCAAAATTGAATAAAAAGTAGGCTATAATAGGAAGGAATATTGACATCCTCTGGCTTTATGTTAAAATAGTCAAAATAGTGGATAGAATTGTATCAAAGGTTGCATTCTAACACTTCCTTAATTACCATCAGTAGTTTGGGTCAAATAGTACATGTATTTTTCAAGTAAGTGCAGCAAATCTTCAGGGTCTGCAGCCCCTCTATAGCTGGTAGCATCCACAAACTCCCTGGTTATATAGACCTAAACATTAAAAGGTACACTATTTTTATTACAGAATGATGGAAATGAACTCTCATGGAAGTTGTGGTGGGATACAGTGGAAATAAAACAGTTTAGAAAAAGTAAGATAAAACTTCAGAATTTTCAGACCATTCATCTAACAAGCTCCATATGTATGTCAAAAAATTATGAGAAGTTTGGCAGATCATAACATGGCAAGGCACTCTGTTATATTTAGTTGCATCACACAATGCTTCTTCAAAGAATTAATAGTAACAGTTGCTGTGTTTGATCCAGAGTTGGTAGCCAAAAGGTAGATTTGTTTCTGTTATGCTCTTAAAGTCTCACCATATTTAAACTGTTTACATTATTTACATTATTTTCATTACTTACATTATTTAAATTCATAAATAATTGACTCTGCTAGGGTCAGAATTATATCTTTGTTCATGAGGATTTATTATCAGTGCTTCCTTGATTACTGAAGGTTGCCTGCAATGACTGAACTGTCACAGGTAGTTATTTCTGCATTTAAACAAGTCAACAGCTCCAGTGCCTCATACTGTGAAACGAATTATTAATAGTTGGCTTTTCTGGTCAACACTGAATTCAGGGCAGAATTATGTATATTTTTATTATATTTGGCTTCTCAATGGATGTTTACTTCAAGCACATAGAAGGTATACTAATTAAATGATAGAGGCTTATCTAAGTGCCTCAATATTCATTAACCTCATGAGTAATCAGTGTAATACTGAGAGTTGAGTAAATGCAAGGCAAAAGAAGAACACATATAATTCACTGAGTTTACCTCTCTGCTTTGGTCAGTCTGGATCCACTATAAAGACTACCCTGAACTGATCAGTCATCAGGATTATTTGCTTTTTGGTAATGTCAAAGAGGCCAGTGAGGACTGAAACTCCATTACAGCAGGCTCTGTGCCTCCTTTCCTTTAATAACTGATCTCTGCAGCAGTGCTTCCAGACTTCAAAGGCAAGATCATCCAACTGTTCTTGTAAAATAGGCCAAAGTCTACCCAGAGAGTGCAAAAACGTGTAAAATTGGATGCAAACTGACAAGGTCTTCAGATGTAGTGTAGGTAGTGAAAGAACTGCAAACATGAAATACGTGACTGAGGTTGGAGCCTGTAAAAACGCTGCGGTTTTGCCAACATAACATTCTCCTACAAACTTGGAAACACACAAGAAATTTAAACATTATAGAACAAAGCTGGGATAAAATGGACCAAAAAAATTAGGATTTTATGCACTTTATGGTGAATTATATTTTAAGGATCAATCCAACTGATGAATTTCCAAGATTATACAACGAAAGAGTTCCTACTTAATTCGAGTACTAAATTAGCCAATGTGGTGGATGGAGCCTGGCCAGCAGCCAACCACCCATCCATCCACTCCCTTGCTCCCCTCTCCTGTGGGACAGAGACAAAGCAGAAGGAAGGCAAGAAGACTCGTGGCCTGAGATAATGACAATTTAACAGTGAAAACAAAAGTTGCACATGCAAGCCAAAGTAAATAAGGCATTCATTCACTACCTCCCATTGGTCAGTGTATGTCCAGCCTCTTCCTGGGAAGAAGGGCCTTTGCAGATGCAGCAGTTACTTGGAAAGACATGCCATAACTCTGAACATCCCTCCTAACTCTGTCTTTTCCCTGGCTTTTACTGCTGAGCACAATGTCGTATGGTATGGGATATCCCTTGCTCAGTGGGGTGTCTCAGTTGTGTCCTACTTCAACCCTCCTGCCCTCCTCAGCCTACTCACTGGTGATAGGGAAGGGTGGTGAAAGCCTTGACACAGGGTAAGCACTGTTCAGCAGAAGTAAAAACAATGGTGTGTTACCAACAGTTTCAGCCACAAATAGAAAGCACATTACCACATATGTTGCTGTGATGAAAATTAACTCCATCCCAAGCAGACCCGGTACAGCCAAACCAAAAAGGAGTTACACAGAATCACAGAAAGTCAAGGGCTGGAAGGGACCTTGAAAGATCATCTGGTCCAACCCCCCTGCCAGAGCAGGATGACCTACACCAGATCACACAGGAACGCGTCCAGGCGGGTTTTGAATATCTCCAGAGAGAGGGAGACTCCACAACTCCCCTGGGCAGCCTGTTCCAGCGTCTGTCATCCTCACAGTGAAAAAATTTCTCCTTATGTTTATGTGAAACTTCCTATGCCTCAGCTTCCACCCATTAC
>JANIJG010010871.1:0-15972 GCA_024611175.1 Megaceryle torquata | reverse complement strand
CTGCCTTCCAACAGGTCAGTCCCCAGCCTATACTGATACCTGGGGTTGTTCCTTCCCAGGTGCAAGACTCTACACTTACCCTTGTTGAATTTCATCAAATTTCTTCCTGCCCAACCCTCCAGCCTGTCCAAATCTCACTGAATGGCAGCACAGCCTGCTGGTGTGTCAGCCACTCCACCCAGCTTGGTATAATCAGTAAACTTGCTGACAGTGCACTCTGTGCCCTCATCCAGGTCATTGATGAATATGTTGAACAGAACCGGTCCCAGCACCAACCCCTGTGGACCCCACTAGTTACAGGCCTCCAGCTAGACTCCATCCCACTGACCACAGTTCTCTGGCTTCTTTCCTTCAGCCAGTTCCCAATCCACCTCACCAGAGGTGGGATCTGTCTGAGTAGCTGGATAGTGAATACATCATAAAAAGTAATTCAGATATGAGTGGGTTGATGAATCGTGGAAGGAAGAATCACAGAGTGATTCATAGAAGAATCATAGATTGAAAGAAGGGTCTAGAAGTGTCACCAGATACCAGTAAATAGGGACTTAATTGAGGAACCTATTGTCCAACAAACCACATGCTGCAAGAGCTTCAGTGACCAAACAGGAAGAGAGGGGAGAAGAAAGCAAAGTGTTTCATGAAGATGAAGGAGCTCATCATCATGAAATAACACAGATTTGACAATTACACCCGTACTGTGGGAAGAAAAGAAGGGGACAGTAATGCAAGAAGGGTAATTAGGAGTCTAATAAACATTATCTTGAAAACATTGAAAACTATGAATGCTACATTCAAATTCTTCATTCTGATGAAGAGGAATTATCAAATCAGCAAGTCAAGCAAGTTATTTCAGAAGTTCTTCCAGTTCTTAGCAGTTCCCAGAGATCTAGGCACGTTCCCTGCTTTTTGCTCTGTTTTACAAGAGAAAGTGGTGATTTCCTTTACATTAGCATTTCCCACAGACCCAACCACGAGTGAGCTCACTGATCCACTTGTGCAAATGGAAGTGGGTTTTCAAGCCTGGCATTTTATACAGAAAAAGTTTTGGAACTCTCCTTTGGCCTGGAATTCATTCAAGTGTCACAGAAGACAAAACATTTGCCAATTAAAAAAACCAAAGACAAAAATATCATATTTTCTTTGATGCTCTGTATCTCAGATCATTCTCTTCAAGAACTTGGCTTACCCTGTTGACAATGCACATTAAGTTTGGTCACTGTTTAGGATTTCTTGCTATGCACATGAAGTGTTCTCACTATTTTCTGGTAAACTCTTCCAAGAATTAATATGGCAGGGTGCTGACCATTCTGGCCTGATACAGAAAAACACTTAAACTTGTCTTTAAACACCAGAGTAGTTCTAACCAGATTGAGCTTATAATACTATTGTTTTACAAGATGGTGAAATATCTGTTTACTCATTAAAGTCTGAATATTAAGATTCAAGATCTCTTCTTAGATCCATTTCAGATGTTTTCTCCTCATAAATGACAATCAAATTTTCATTTGTTTGATGTTTATTTGTTCAGTTCTCTATTGGATAGCTCACAGTGAAAAATTCCAGGCTCTTGTTGGACAATTTATTGTCCTTTTTTCTTTCTTCATAATTATTAATGGGAAATTCCAAACTTTGCAGATAAGATTTATATAGTCTTTCAAATGGGTCAGAACAAGAGAATATCAGAAATGTTTAAAAGGCTTGTTTGGCAATTTATGGCTTTATTAAAAAATAAATAAATAAAATAAAATAAAAACCCAAACAAAACAACAGAAACCACCAAAAACCAAAACGCTTCCATTGCTTTAACAAGTATAAAACTGCCAAAACCACTGAGACTGATGCACCACAAAGGAATCTGTTTTGCAAACATTTATGTGCCCAATTAATTTTAAGCACATGAGTAGCACACCACATTGTATACTTTCATTAATGACTGATAATAGGAGACAGAACATGGCTATTATGCTTTCAGATGGCACCATGAAAGGTCAATTAACAATATCATGTTGTACATAAAAGTCAGGCTTTATATTTGCTGCATAACAATAGATTTATTTCAGTTTTTAAAGTGATTTTTCTTCTTTTACTTTTAAATTATATGTAATTAAATAGGGCACCCTAACAATCTATCAACTTGAAAAAAACCTCAGACTGAATATTTTCAAAGCGCTCAGCATTGCATTTAGCACAAATCTATCAAGCTGAAAACTCTTGCCCAGGATTAATCTTCAATGACTAAACAAAACATTTACCTCTATATCCTCATTATCTCTCAGGATCAAAGCCTGTAGGATCCTCACTGATATAATAGATAACGTTAATAGAGGTCCTTCTGCCTTTTGCAAGACTTTTCTATATGTATTATTTTTTATAATTTTGTATAATTGTATAAATTTGTATAATTTTTTTGTAATTTAGTATTATTAATGTTAATTCAAAAATTCTCATCTTGAAATTAAATTACTGTTTCTTACCAGAAGACCATTCAAGTTCAAGTTCCATGTCATGAAGTCATCTCACACCTTTTGAGGATTCAGGACTAGAAAAACACCCTGAGTTATCCCATCCAGTCACTTTTGACCAATGTTGCATACCACAGATTCCTTCTGTAACCCAAAGGCTAAATTTATCTGCCCCAACTACCCTAAACTTTGAAGGCTGCTCTCTATTCCTGAGCCTTGCAAAGGCCATGGATCTCTTTCTAATGCCCAACTAGTCTTATGCCCAACTTTCTAATGCCAAGCTAGTCATGGCTTGTTTATATCCAGTTGTCCTTATGCTGTTTTTTTAGTTCAGTTAGCTCATTTTCCTCTTTGGTAATCACTCTCTTGATACAGCTAAGATAGCTATTATGCCATTTTCCAAACAATCTGTTTAGATGCCGCTGTAATTGATCATCTTCTCATCTTATTACCATGACTGTGTTCCAGATTGTGCTTATTTTTCTTAAACACGTATGACTCAAACTGCAGAGTGTCAAGCATGTCAATAATTTTCTTTCATGTATGACACTGATTTTGCCCACGTCAAGGGATTTTATTGGAAATATCCATATATTTCTTCCATACTCATGAGTATTTTTTTGCCTTGGAGAGTCCCCTTAGTCAAGGGAAAATACATTCAGTCATTTTTCTTTTCTGGATCCTCGGGTTTATTTTTATTTCTGGAAGGAACTGAAGGTGATGGCTTCTGGATACAAAACGCACCATGACTTTGGTCATATAAATCTAATAGATATTACCTCTCTTTATAAACCATAACAGTCCAGGTTACTTCCACCTGTTGACATTAGAGCATAGAGATTAAAACACTGAAGTCTATCAACAGTATGGTATTCTCGGAGACATTTTCCATTCTAGGTTTCTTCATCTTTTTTTACCCTCTTTTGGGACAAGGTATGACTTTTCATAAGACTTTGCTCAAGATTTTTCTGATACTTTTAGCTGTGCCTTTTTGAAAAGGTAAGTGCTTGCATTTGAGCAGAACTGTAAGAATTTTAATAAGCTTAGTATCTAAAAGTGTACTGCACAGTTTGTAGTACTAAAAGCTTACTACATTTTTTAGCTCAAAGAGTTCAGATGGGACAGAGTGAAAAAGATGGAGCCAGATTCTTCTCAGTGTCACCCAGTGACCAGATGAGAAACACAAGAAAATCCATCTTAGAAAAAGAAAATTTAATTTTGTTTTTTTTACTGTGAAGATGATCAAACACTGGAGCAGGTTGTCCAGAAATCTTGCAGAGTCTCTGTCCTTGGAGATGTTAAAAATCTTTTAACTGGACACAAAGCTCTGTGCAAATGGATATAATCAACCCTACTTCGAGTGAGTTGGACTAAGCAATCTCCAGAGATGTCTGACAACCTCAGCTGTACTCTGAGTTGGTGACTCTATGAAACCCAACTCTTCATTGTTGATGTTGAAATATCCAACTAGGATGTGGACAACTGTTTTCCAAAAACTACAGCAGTACATTTGGTCATCTTACAAACTGAAGCCACTCCAACAGCAAAGAGAAAAGAGAATCCTGATGGGATAGTGGATGCTGACCCCTAAGATTGTTTATATGTTTATGTTACACAGTGACTGACTAACATAAAACCAGATTCCAAATTCCTTAGCAGTGAATACTGAGTAAACTGTAAAGTCTGGCTTCCTCATGCTTCCTGTCCTTCCAGTCACCATCACTTCTTCATTCATAGGTGCACAAGATTTTAGCTTCACCAACAGAAGTAAGGTATAAACCATCTTACTTCTTCTGTCTCTCTTCAGCTTCCAGACAGCTTGGTGGTTAGCTCCTAACTTTCTTAGACTAAGAGATAACTTTCCAGTCCCTTCAATTGTATTTGTTAGGGAAACACCTTAACTGTAAAAATTCTATACAAAAGACAGTCAGTGCACGTTGTTTGATGCATAGGGGTTTAAAATATTAAAATCTAAGTGAGTGATTGCTAAGGAAGTCTTAATTTTACCATGAATAGATGTTTAATATAGCCAAGTACTCTTGACCTTTGTTCTGAGTGATAAGCATAAAAGTTTATAAATCAGTTAAGATTATGGGATTTCTTTTTAAATTAATCTTTACTAAATGTACATAATACAGCAAAGAAACTAAGAGTTCAAACACCAGTCATAAGTAAATTATATAGGAAATATGTATATATATAATTATAGATTTTGTCCTGTAAAGATAATCATAATCTTTGTTACGGAACAATGAAAACAAACAAAGAATCGAAACCACAAAAAAATATGAAAGAATGGGTAGAAAGGAAAAGATAACAAGTAAGATTAATGTAATCTGCAGTTTATTAGTCTGCTATCTGATACTCAGCCTGAGAGTGTGTTCTGTAACAGTCAGCTACGACTCAACTGATCTGATTGAAATAAATGGGTCAGTCAGTCCATTTGTGACGACCAAAAAGTGCAGCCATAACTGGTGTTATATATTAAATTTATTTACAGTTAAAAGGTCTTCTTCTCTACAAAGCTCTCAATTCTGATGGAAATATTAACACTGCTTCATTCGATACTTCTTAATAAAGGATATTATTTTGATAATATTTGCATAATACACTTAATTTTTTTTTACAAACTAAAATTACAAATTTTACAAATTAAAATAAAAATAATAATTAATTTCCCAATTTCTATTTTGTAGGTATCACTAATATTCTTGTATCATAACATTTGACAGAAAATATTTATCTTTTTCAGTTGTTAACTTTTTCTTACTCAAGAGTATTTGTCAAAATGTGTCTGGCTAAAGTCACAAGACCAAGGGTATCAGTTTTCAGAAGTTCTGTGCTGTACAGGCCTGCTAGCTTATTTGGAAACGACTCAGGTTTCTCTGATGGGGCACTGTGTAGCAATGACAAAGACCTGAACCTAAAAGTGCTATGTCACCTTCGAAAACAGGAAAAAACCTCACTTGGCTGGGACCACCAGAGCCTCTAGTGGATTTTTTTGTACATTGCAAAACAGATACTGAATTTGGTGGTTGATAGACCTGTTATTCTTCTGATGAAACAGTCTAGTATGACTGCCTCAGTCTACATAGAATCATCATGACGTGCTCTCCTGAAGACAAATATTTTTCTCTGTATGCAAGACTCTTCACCATTTACTTAGAAATAACCTTTCACACTCTACTCAGGTTTTGAGGGCAGACTCTATGCCTTTTTCTGGAAACTGGAAGTGCTCTGATGAAAAAGCATCATTGTTATAAATATAAGGACCTGGATTCAGCTTCACACACACAAGCTGCTCAAGCAGGAATTACTGTCTAGCATGTAGATACTGCTTGAGTAAGGCACTTGTTTTCTGTACATTCTATTTCTCATCTGCCAGTCTAATGCAGATGTCACAGGTACTGTAAAGTATCATAAAACTTCTTTACTGTGAGGGTGCTGGAGCCCTGAAAAATGCTACCCAGAGAGGTTGTGGAGTCTTCTTCTTTGGAGACTTCCAAAACTTGTCTGTACAACCTGCCCTAGATGAACCTGCTTTGGTAGGTGGGTTCATGATCTCCAGAGTTTCCCTCTGACGCCTAGCATTCTGTGATTCTGTGATCTCAAGTAACTACACCTGGATATATATCTACATGTATAATTCTCTAGACAACTGAATGGAGCTCAAGCAATACAACTCAGATCAGACATCTGAACTTAGATGTCTACCATATAAAGTATCTACAGGTGAGCTAAATGTCTAAGCTTTTGTATTTGCCAGTGGAGATCTAGTCAACACAGTCACAGCAGCATAGAGCAGTCTTACCTGACCATAGACACCTAGGTCAGCTCCCTATGTGCAGGCTTGTTGTGGTTTAAGGGTGAACAGACTGAGTGGGGGACACAGTTGGTAACCCTAGAATCCTGAGGAGTCAGAGGGTAGCTGCTGTTCCCTCCCCCTACCCTGCCACAGTCCATATAACAAGGAGACAGGGAGTTATGGGGCTGTCTTCTTTCCTGGGCTCTGGGAGCTGGGATGGCATCTCAGCACGGCTGGCCCTGACTCCATGTGTGCTGCACAATCCATCTCCATCCCAGAGCAGGTTGTGTGCATAGTTCTGTGTCCTTCTGCCCTTAATATTCCTTTTTTTGTTTTACTACTGTCTTTCATTAAATTTGTTATAGTCTTAACTTCCAATCTTGGGTGAGGCTTTTTTTTTTTTTTTTTTTTTAATTCCCCTTTTTATCCTCCCCTGGGAGAGGGCAAGGGGGCTAACCCTGCTCTGTGTTTCATTAGGGTTTGCCCTGCACCTTAAATGGAGACAAGGCTTCATTTATGATGCCGAGGGTATTTATTCCATCTCTCTCCAACCACCTCCGGAGGTGGACAAGGAGATCCTGCAATTGTCTCAAATGCCCAAGGGCATCTCAAGTGGCAGCAGGTACTTAAGTGTGGACAATTGAATCAAGCCCATATATTTTGTTTACTTACGTAGGTCATACATATATACTTACACTGTAGATATCTCTAGATGCCTGCATCTGAATCTGAATCTAAATCCCAACAAGTGTTTTGACATGGCATCTAATATTAAGCATAAATTTTCATCACTAGAAATAAAATATTTTCCAAACTAGCATATTAACCAGAAGTCTATTACAAAAAGCTTAAAGAATGTCAGTGGTAAAATCCCTAGATTCTTACTATATACCTATAACTAGATACTTGGAAACTTTGCAAAATGCAGTGCTACACATCTATGCTCTTTGGTCCTTCAGTATATTAAGTGATGACATCAAAGAACCTAAATAATACATAAGAGTTCTCAGGAATAGGACTCCAAAAAATCTTCAGCATTCTTCAAAATAAAATTAATTTTGCAGTAAAATTAATACATTGGGAGAGGTAGATGATTTTAGTAAAATACTTCAGAATTTATCAATAAGAATAGTGACACCATCAACAGCACCATTATGATATGGTGCAATTACATGCAAAAGGGGCTTTGTGCATCTTGGTCATTATATTAAATTGGCACATTTTATCCTAGACTGATTTACCATATTTTTCACAGAATCATAAAATCAATTTTCTTGAGTAGAGACCTTTAAGTTCACCAAATCCAACTGTAAACACAGCACTGCCAAGGCTACCATTAAACTATGTTCCTAATTTCCCTATATATATTTGTCTTTTAAATACCTACAGGGATGGCGATTCCACCACCTCCCTGGGAGGCCGGTTCCAGGGCTTGCCAATGCTTTCTGGGAATAAATTTTTCCTAATATTCAACGTAAACCTTCCCTGGTGCAACTTGAGGCCATTTCCTCCTGTCTCATTGCTTGTTAAATGGGAGAAGAGACCAACACCCACCTTGCTACAACCTCCTTGCAGGTAGTTTTAGAGAGTGATAAGGCACCTCCTGAGCCTCCTTTTTTTTCCAGCTAAACAACCCCAGTTCCTTCAGATGCATTTTCTTTCAAAATTTTTAACACTTCAAATTATACCAGAAAATTCATGGCTATATTTGGAAGCATCAAATGCATTTTGAAAAATTGCTTTTATATTTTAAGAACATATTTTATTTCACTTATTGTGTTTCAGAGTAATTAAACACAATAAGAAGAAAAGTGGGATTCTTCTTTGCATGGCAGTGGCTGGCACATTTTTAGTTTTCAAAGCAGAAAAGATCTAATTAAGAAACAACTGTGCACTTATAAATGACAGATAAAAGCTAGCAGGAAAACTGAAAAGGCAGCCTACTGGGTTTTTTGGATTTTCCTTAGAAGATTTCTTTGAGGATTTTTCATTTTGGAAGTTCATCACTTAATTGTACATACTTTAAACAAAATCACTGTGACTTTTAGCAGTTTATTTATTGTGCTACACATCACAATTAGTAATTTAGGAAAAATTAACAGTTTCTCTAGAACACATTATCAAAGAACATGTATTTACCAGAAGGATTTTTTCTGCCACAAAATCCACTGATGCACATCCAAGAAACCCCTGTATAGAGCCTGCTGAAGATCTTTTGCACTTCATGTATAAGACTACTCAATTCAAATAATGTGTGCAATGTTGAACCTAAAAGGCATTAATGCCAGAAACAACAACTGCACTATATCAAGCCCAGGAAAAAGTAATGGGACTAGAAAGGGAGATTTTCCAAAAATCAGAGTTTTTATTTCATCTGTAATATCGTTGATAAATGGAAACGCTACCATGCAAAATCTCAGTGCTTTTTGGCTGGAAAAGCACTCATGCTAATATAATGAGTCTGGATTACAGAGGTTTGCCAAGCTTAGATCATGTATAGATTAATAATGATGTCTTTTAATGTCTTAATGATCTCTTAATGAAATACATTTATAATGTATTTGGTGAGGACTCACTAAACATTTTTCATAGCAGAACATGATGTTCAAAGCTAGGTTCTTAATAATAATTAACACATGTACTGCACTTTTTCTCTTCAAAGTGCTCTAGGAACATTAGTAATTAGTTAAAAACCCATGTGTCAAGTGTACACTATCTGTTTAGGCTCTAAGAGGCCCACAACAATCAAACTGGAGCTAGCCAGGAAAGTCCAAGCAAAGAATAGTAATTTCTTCTGTGTTCTGAAGAATTTTAGATCAAGGCAGGAAAGACATGTCACAAGATAAATTAAATGCAGGTGGTGGCCACTTCATACAAATACTATTAGACAAATAATATAAACATAGACTCTACTTTAAAAAATGTATCCAGAATATTAAAGCTTAATTATTTTTTTTCTAAAAAGAAGTGAAAGAAAAGGCAACCTCGGAAACAGAAGAGTCCTCAAAGCATCTGAAACCTCTTTTTGCTAATTTTTATTCTCAGCATCCACAGTTAGGAATTTAGCATAAATAATCAGAGATTTGCAGGTGCTGGTTCAAAACCTGCTGAGTATCTGCAAGGTATAACAAAACCCTGATAAACCAAACTCATTTGCTCCTGTGGCAGATACCTGGCAGCACAGGGGTTAAGTGACCAAATAAGATATTGCAGCTGGCTAATTTGCTAGAGCTCATCATCTACCATACAAGTACAGATACAAAAAGAAATTACAGATCAGCCATAGCCAAGTAAGACTCAGCTTGAGTACCCAGGGAACATAGTAGCTTGATAAGAGAGGCTTCTCAGATTTACAATAATATGTCCCCCAAACCAGGGAAGACTATTCTGACAAATTCCCTTCAGTGCCAGAACAAAAGAAGTGTCCTGCTTTAGATGGACAAATTAATGAAGTCATGATAATGTGAATTCAGACTTTGTTCTGTATCTGAGAATATGACAGAATTTTGATTTTCAGAAATAATTTAAATAAATCTGAAAACTCATGCAAGAAGTTAGCTGCATGAAAACTATTTTGGCTTTCTAGTTAGGCTAGATTTTAAGGTTTTTTCAGTACCTAATGCAATCAATGTGCTTGTTTTCTAAGTAGAGGCAACAGCAATTCCTACATTCACAGGCATATTGTGAAGACAAACATATAAAAGATTCATCAGAATAGGGCTATGTGCTTAAAATAAAACTGTAGCTAAATTTATTCAGCTGAAAGTGTGAAAGATGTGGTTGTCTACTCATCATCTCAATTTAAAGGAAAATAAATCCTAAATGTTTATATTCAATTGGATTCAAATTTTAGCAGTCAAAAAAAGTGCTGATTTTTATCACTTCTAATTTTCTTTGCCATTTTCAGCAATGTAAGATTTGAAGTAAACAAGAGATACTGTGAGATTCATTAACAAAGCCCTATGAAAAAAAATCTAATATTAAACCTGGTAAGTTTTAGCAAAATGGGGGTTTTTTGGTTGTTTTTTTTTTTGTTTTTTTTTGTTTTTGTTTTTTTTTTTGTTGTGTTTTTTTTTTTTTTTTGGTTTTGGTTTGTTTTGTTGTTTGTTTGTTTGTTTGTTTGTTTGTTTGTTGGGGGTTTTTTGTTTTTGTTTCTGGGGTTTGTTTGTTTGTTTGTGGGGGTTTTTGTTTGTTTTGTTTTGTTTGGGGGTGGGTTTTTTTTTTTGAGAAGGGAAGAAGTTAGGGAGCATGGATAATCTGCTGATCAAAAGAATGGCATGAGATAGTCAAATAATAAAGAACTGGTTGTAACAAAGGAAACACCTTTAGTAAAGGGATGAAGTCTGATTATTTGCACATTGCACTCAGTTGGACCTCTTCCAGCCATATACTGGAATTTCACTTTATCTCATGTTAATTTCTTGGCAAATGGCAGCATGATGTTTGTGAGGTCTTCAGAATTTGACCTAGAAAAAAGCTGATAGCAAATTCTTAAACACACTTGTTCTATTTAAATTACACAGACAGCACAAGAGAAAGACAAGGGAAAGGGAGAGGTTGAAAAATGCAGCACTAGGCTATGGGATCTCAAGTTGCTGACTTCTGAGTCTGAAGAAAGAAGTGACCAATTTCCATTCTTTTTCTTGGAAGCTGCAGTGAGACAAAGTTTCATGGAGCAAGCCTTACCCTACCATAGCCACCTCCCTCCTGCCTGCTGAAGAGCCAGTCTACCCAGTAAGGCAAGCAATTCCAACAGACCTCTGAAATCCAAGGCAGGAAATTCCTTTCAGCACAGCTTTCAGCAATGAAACAGACTGTCAAAACATCTTCCCAGAGGATTACAGGGCTCCTGCCCAGGAATTAGCAGAGAAAGTTCGGCACTTACACTAGTACAATACCCCCAGCTTGACTTCAGCCGTAACAAGGACAGCTTTAATGCACATTTAGGCTGAGGCTAGTTAACACTTTCAAACTCAGTGCAAAAATGCCTCTTTTGTGCTGTAGGTTATAAGAACGTCTAAAAATACATCAAATGTAAGAAAATGCTGCTTCTTGTCTGAAGCACAATCTACTGTGTGTCTTTCCCAGCTTGTAAATGGAATTGTGTTCTTAATCAAATATGTTGTCTTGTTTATTTCTGTCCCATATCTTACATACTTGTATTAAAGACCTTCTTACAGTCTTCCCAAAAATCCCAAGCCAATGCATATGCAATCGGATTCTGCATGTACAAGTTCCAGCGGGCAGAGGACGTAGGCATGTATGTGTCTTTGTGAACTTACTGGCCAATTTGGAAGTGTTGTTAATTCTGAAGGCTTTTTACTTTAAATTGGTGACATGGTGCTGCTCACTGGAAGTCACTCAACGATGGCTGACTGCCAGGATAGAATTCAACTACACAAATGTATGTGAAAGTGCTAGCCAAGACATCCTAGTGTATGTCACTGGGTCCTGAGATGTTCAGACACCAGCTGCCAGGCCAAAAAGTGCCTGATAGGTCCTGTCTAATCTGTGCCAGATCCGTGCAGATGTCTTAGATGTATGAGAACATTCTCTAATAGCACCAGATGCCTAGGTTTAGGCAGCTGAATGAAGTTTCGAATGACTTTGCAAATAGAACGAACGGTGTAACCATCACAACAGCAAAAAAGCTGAGAGCTCAGTGGCTGCAGTAAAAGCTCAACTCCATCTCTGTGGTACTTCGAAAAAACATTATCTGAAAATAGAAACTGGTTTTATTATCTCGATATACCTTGTAACTTAACAGGAGGTTGCTGACAGTCGTTCACCAGCAAGCCACAGACTGACATTTGTATAATATTTTTTAGGTATTTAAATAGGTAAGTATCCCAGAGCAACAAAGAAAGACCACAACCTCTGGCCTCCTCTCCTCCTGTTCCCCAAATTAGGCAGTAACTGCCCTGCCGTGGACCTGAATGATAAAAGCAATAGAAATGGGAGAGATAAATCTTTCTATAGGCCAGAAAGAAACTCTGACGTCTTCTAGAAGCTTAGCAGTGAAAACATCAAGTAATGTTATAGAACAAAAAATGGAGACTCTCTAAAAAGCCTGTGCCCAAGGCAGCATTCTGGAGGGAGATACAGGAAAAGCTCCTCCACTATGGCTAAATGACAGAAAAGATAAATAATCCAGAATGAGCTTATCTTCTTCTGTACAGGGGAAAAAGATGTCCTGTGAAGTCAGAAAAACAGGTACAAGGAAAAGGCAGAAGAGTTTATCTAAGAAGAAAGGATGAATCATTCCAGGAATGTTCATGCAAGCTGTAAGGAAATCAGATGCACTCTATACTGGGAAACTGGCAGAAACCACAGCAAAACATCAACAACTGTTATTTGGTTTATGTAGCAAGGTTTGGGTAGCAGGGGGGCTACAGAAGTGGCTTCTGTGAGAAGATGCCAGAAACTTCCCCCATGTCCAATGGAGCCAATGCCAACCGGCTCCAAGATGGACCTCCTGCTGGCCAAGGCTGAACCCATCAGTGATGGTGGTAGCACCTTTCTGATAGTATATTTAAAAAGTGGGGAAAAAAAACCCCAACAACTTTGCAACTGTAGCTGAAGAGAGGAGTGAGAATATGTGGGACAGCTCTGCAGGAATCTGCCACAGGCTCCCTTGTTGAGAGAATTTCTGTAAAGCTTTTGACACTGTCCTGAAGGACAACAAGTTGACTGTAAGTCAGCAACACACCTTTGCAGCAAGGAAGGCCAACAGTATCCTGGGGCTGCATTAGGAAAAGCATCACCAGCAGGTTGAGAGTGGTGGTTCTTCTATTTTACACAGCGGTGGTGAGACCACATCTGCAGTGCTGTGTCCATTGATGGGCTCCCCAGTGGAAGAGAGACATGGGCTTATTTGGGCAAGTCTAGCAAAGGGTCACAATGATTCTTTCTAGTGATGCCCAGCACCATGACAAAAGGAAACAGGCACAAACAGAAATAGAGGATATTCAAATAAAATAAAAAAAACCCCAACCATTTTACTCTGAGACTGATCAAACACTGAAAGAGGTTGCCCAGAAAACTTGTGGAGTCTCCATTCTTGGAGAGATTGAAAACACAACTGGTCACAAAGCCCTGAATAACCTGCTGCAACTGACCCTGCTTTGAGCAGGGGGATTGGTCTAGATGATCTTCAGAGGTCCCTTCTAACGACATCTATCCTGTGAGTGTTTGAAGCTGTAAGAATAGTTTAAAAGTACAGATGACAAAGGTTTAAAATAAACATTTTGGTTTCTCTGTTCTATGTTTACTTGAAGCGTAAAATTTTTCTACCTATCTACACTTGTCTGTGTACTCTATTCACCATTTGTGCAATACTCAGGAGCAGACAGGCTGACCTCCCTTTTGATGTCTAAACTTCATGTTTGTTTTGGAACTACATCTCTTTCCAAAATTACAAAAGGAAATAGAAAACAAGAAGTCACCTACTCTGTTCTATGAAATAACTGCACAAATACATTGGTGACAGAAAAGGGAGAATGAAGATTTGAAAATGTTAATTCTTTCTTTCATGTGACACTGATGTACATTAAGTGAAAATTAGAAGACAACACTAGATTAAAAGCAGTCACAGTATTAGACTGCATTTCACCAATAGAACACATATGTAGAATATGAAGAATATTGCAATATTATTAAAGATACAGACCCAACATACCTAGGTTTTTAGGGTATTTAATGTAGCTAAATTTTAAAAAAGCTGTTGTGTATATATATATAAAAAAATCATATATTTAAAATGGTTGAAGCAGAAAGAATTTTAATTTACTATCTGCTGAGGGACTAAAACCAAAACATTACCACAGCAGGTCTTTGTTGCATATTGACCTCAAGGGAAAAGTAGTTGGTCACATCAATAACAAGAATGAAAAAGTGTAGAAAGGTGTTTGGAAAGTTCACCACTTTCTAGTGGTTTAAATTTCACTGTCTCCCTCTGACTCTGCATATGGGTCTCTGATTGCTTAGTGGGAGACCACGTACAGGCAATCATAAATAACAGTTTGGAATAAAATTCACTATTCTGCAAAGGCTAAGCAGAAAAGTGATTCATGGGGCTTAGGCAACAATTGGGGCTAGAGCTGACTTTTTGCAACAGACTGAATTCTACACCTGAGCTGAAACCTGCATCCTCTGAAACACCAGAAAATCTCTGATGGAGACTCTTGGCCAAACCTTGGTTGTGATTTACGACTTAACAGTTCTCGTGGTCAGTTTTAGATAGCAACAGGGGAAGGCAAAGGAAAAAACCAACAAATTATTTGACTAGTTCTCAAGTGTAGTTATAAATGGAATTTACTTTCATGAAATCCAATGTTTTATTTCATATTACAGTTTGCAGCTATTAAATATGAGGCAGTTGCTGTGTGAGTTGTTCCAGTACACACAGCTGCATTAACAGCTAACTACAAATACATTTGACACTAGTGGGTGCTTTCAAGAACCAAATGTCTCCTCAGGAAGTTTTACCAGCATCTTTTTTTTTAATGTATTTATACAGTTCCAGCTAATCCTGTGTGCTGCTTTCCACATATATGTCCTGTTTTTGTATCTGCTGCCTGAAAACTAATTTCCACTCATCTGTGGGGTAAGATTAACAAAGACATGACCATGTGTTCCTCGACAGGATTTGCTATCATATAACTGTTGACATGTAAAGGGTATTTTATATTTTGATTGGACATTAATTGTGCTTTCTTTGGATTAAGTATTTTAAACTGAACTATGAAAATAGCCTTAAATATATAGGTCATAGCAATTATTGTGTTATTTACATTACTAAACAAGTAAGCCACAGATGGCCTCCAGGGCCCTGGCCAGAAGAACCTATCTCCTGCAGATTTATTTGGTGCTTGGAGATACTACCAACTAACTTCTCAAACCTGTTTGAATGCCATTGTGCCTCTTATTGGTTGCCAGAAAAAATATTCCAGCCTTGTTTGTTTCAACACCAATATTTCTCAAGGCTTTCCTGGTACCTGGCTATATAAAATGTTCATGCTTGGGCCTTGTCAGAGCCCATGCCCCTGGAGTTACATGAAATAGCACCACGGACCATTAACTGGACATGAGGCCACAGTATGGCCACATCTACACTTCTCAGGACTTGGCCCAAGTCTCCTTTTTGACCTGTATGGTACCACTGCGGCCATTAGGCTTAACTGTTATATGCAAACTTTCTTTTCATTTATAAGGGCCATAAAATACAGACTGTATTGTAGCCCTCCACTGTGATTTTTCTGTTTCACAAAACTTAGGTTGTATTCAGTGTGCAAATATGTGATGTTTGAGAGTGCAAAGCCTACTAGGACAGATTAGGAAGACCATGCGAGGTGGAAAACACCAGATTTGGTGCAGTCTTGTCAATCCTGCCTACTGACCATGGATTGTGGTGCAAACCTGCACCATGAACTGTGCCCAGGATTCTTCACAAGGGTGTTCAGTCCCAGGAAGTGTTAACACCTAACCAGTCTGGACAACCAGTGGTTCAGCCCTGAAGGACACTCACTGGTCCTATTTGATGCAGCACTAAAAACACCTGAGGAGTCATACAAAATACCCAGGAAGATCTGACATTATAAAGCACTACCCTGAGGGTTCATGACATAAATTCTCTTTTCTCTTCTCTTCTCTTCTCTTCTCTTCTCTTCTCTTCTCTTCTCTTCTCTTCTCTTCTCTTCTCTTCTC